>JAJHUR010128042.1:1736-22373 GCA_027495735.1 Lutjanus campechanus
CGCTTACCGCCTGTGGTCCCGCCCTACTCCACCGTCTCAACCAATCATATTCACCTCCGGTTTCAAAACTGTGAAAATGGCGCTGGTCAAATCTGAAACTCGAGGCTTCAAAACGGGTGTTCAGAAACCAATGGGTGACGTCACGAAGGCTCCGTCCACTTCTATATACAGTCTATGCTCTAGATACGTCCTACGTCCACTGTAGGTTCTCCTACATGCCTGGAAGGGGAGAGTGAGACAAGGTGTTTGCAGTCTGTGAGCTCACTGCCAGATGTCATTACAGCGTACACACTGGTTCTGTAATTATAAAACTATTTTGATAATCGATTAATCTGTTTGAGTGATTTTTTTTAAGGAAAAAAGTAAGAATTCACTGATTCCAGTTTCTTAAATGTGAATATTTTCTGGTTTCTTTGCTCCTCTCTGACTGTAAACTGAATCAAGCAAATATTTCTGTTCTTCTGCATGTTGTTCCTGTGATTTTTCCATGTGAAACCTCAGGTTTTGTACATGTTGTTTCATGCATTACGTGTTATCCTTGGTAATTAAAGTAACCCTTACTTTAACTATGACAAATAGCTGCGACAAATCATATTGTTGAGATAGATTTAGATTGTTTTATCCAAACAGGCTTAATCTTACGTTTTTTTTTCCTGTGGGATAGTGAACAGAGGACCTGATCTGACTCTCAGGGCTCTTTTTTCTTTTTTCTTTTTTTTAGTCAGCTGGGAGATTTTTGCTCCCCCGCCTACAGATTAAAACCTAAATCTGTGTTCTCTTTCTCTCATCTGTCATCTTTCTATCACCCATGACAGATTTTAGAGGATTCTTTGAATGTGCTCTAAATATCCTCCAGGACACCCACAAACTCATCTACACATGTAGATATGTCCATACCTTTTTTTTTTATTATTTACCTTACTGTTATATTTTAAGAGGCTTGGGAATAATGTGAGACAATCCTTGTAATTAACACTATGATGGATCAGTGCTATTTATTAAGCTTTCAGAGAGGTTCTGTGAAATATGACAAAAGGTGAAGAAAAGATGGTGACAGGCAGGGATGAGACAGATTTTATTTGGTAAATGGAGATAAAGCCTATTGCTGCCAAGTGCTCTGACCCAAGACATAAGCATGTTTAAAAAATTGGCATGAATTGTCATTGGCAATAGTAAATGCTATAATTATGTATGTACAATTGCATACGTGTTGTTTGTTGTTGATTATGTTTTGTGATTAATTGATTACTAATTGATTAGTGGTTTGGTCCGTAAAATGTAAAAAATTATGAAAAATGATGATCACTGTTGTCCAAAACACAAATATCTTCTGTTTATTGTTATAGAGAACTTAAGAAACCATTTGAGAAGCTGGCATCAGAGAATTTGGGCAATTGTCATTTTAAAAAAATGACTGAAAACAATTAATTGATTATCAAAACAATTGCAGATTAATTTAATAATCGATTAATTGTTGCTGCTCTAAAATAAAATAATTAAACATGTAATATCATGGTCGATATCTTCACAGTCTGGCATGGTATCAAGACATTTTTAAATGAGATATTGTGATATCTGATAGATTGTTACATCCCCAATAGATACTAAAGGGAAAAAAGATTGATCAGGTACCTGTCTGATTAGTAATAGATTAATCTATTACTTGTACCCGTCCCTATTGTAAAGAAACACTTAGGACATTAAACCTTCCTATCACTTGAAATGGCACTTGGCTGCCTGTTCGATCAATCACCATTTCAAACAGAAGGGCCTCTGTTCACTGCAGGTGTATTGAACTGCTTTGAACTGTCATGAAAACAATTCATGTCCACTTCAAAGGAAGTTTTCTGAGAGGATTTAACACGTACAGATTCTTTTAAGGCGGCTCTAAGTCCCAAATAAAATGTCTTTACTTTCCGATGGAGAAGAACAAGAGACTCCTCATCTTTACTGCTGCACGTCATTGATTGTTGATCGATTTGTGGGTCAGTTAACCTGTGAGGTTTGGTGGTATTGAAGGCTGTCTTTGAAGGTGTCCTGTTCAGCAGATGAATAATGTAATGAAATGGTAATCACAGCGTGCCGCCCTCTACATTCTCTTCATTCAGTGCACATGCTCCTCTTTCTGCGTCGCTCCCTCTGCTGTTTGGTGTTCCTTTAATGAGGATTATCCCCTTTAATGTGGACTAGCAGGTGAGGGGAGCGGCCCTCTTAAGTAAACACCTGTTTATGGTCTGTGGGTCGATTGTCTGTCTTTAAAACAAACAACTATTAAGGCATTACTTTACAGGGCTCAAAGTATACACTATGGCTTGGCACTATCGCAGTGCAACATTTAAAAGCTGTCGTAAAGCCATCTGGAGTGAGCTACATTACATGTGGGAAGCCACAGCCTCCTCAGCACTTCCATCTGTCTCTAACATACTAATACAGTATGTTCGGCCCAGATGGAAGAGCTGCACGTTTGCTTTTAGCTTTAAGTAAAGCCTGTACAGTTGCAGAAACCCTGCAGGCAGTTGGTAATGTTAATTTTAGCAAACATCCCTGATCCTGCTGATAAAACAGGATGCACATTAACCAGTTAGCTGTTACTCCACTCTCGCTCTCAGTTTCAGCTCCTACCAGTTCACCAAGACCTTATAAGGTTTAGGCTTCAGTTTGACCTCCAGAACCAGTCTGATGCTATTTTCCTACAATTTTATTACATTATTGATTCATGGCTTGTTGTTTTTGTTCTATTTTTAATCCAAACAAGACATGCATCAGAGACAGTTATTATAGAGATTACTGGAAAGCAGTGAGAGAGTGTATGCGTCTGCCAAAGGTTTTACAATCCTTGAAATTTGTTTTTTAAATTAAAGAAACTGGATCTGCATCCAATATATAATCACGTAGGTACCAGATTTTTTTTTAAACGTGCAGTTGTTCTTTAGAAAATGGCAGAAATGTACAAAGGTGCAGTGTACAACATTTGGCCTCACTAAACGTCAGCAAACAAGATAAACTGGAGTAATGGCGTCCTGAGCAGAGAATGAAGTCAATCTCCCTCTTGTGTGTGTTTTTATCCAAGCCTCTCTGTTTATCCAGGTTGGCTGCAGGTGCATGTTGGTGCGTGTGAGTCGCTGTCTGTCCTCCATGTCCATTTTCAGCATGGCGGCGTGAATATTACAGCTAAACAGTACACTAAAATATGTTTCTGAAAACATTTTAGGTGAGAAAGTCGCAATGCAGTAACAGAATCTTGATCCGTATTTGATAAACACTGCCTAGTTTGATTGTTTAATCTGAGTTTTGTGATTAGTTTGTGTGTTTTTTTTCCAACTTTGAGTGAATGAATCATGCATTTGTTTTGGTCTGAGATTCTGGAGTTCTACTGTGACCTCTGGTGGTAGTGCATGACACTTATAGCGCCTTCTTGTAGAGAGTTAGATGAGAAGATCAATACCACTCTCATATCTGTATGTTAAATATGAAACAACCACCAGCTGCTAGGTAGGTTAGTTTAGCATAAAGACTGGAAACAGGGGGAGACAGCTAGTCCGGCTCTCTCCAAAGGTGACAAAATCTACCTAGAAACATTGTTCAAAAATTAAGTATAAAATTAGGCATAAAAATGTTCGATTCTTTTATCTAACAAACACACAAATAGTTAATTATAGAACCACCAGTTAAAGATATGGTCTGTTGGTTGCTTGTTTTTTTGAATTTCTGGCTTTTGTCATTTTAGTCATTTATTGCAAAATGCAATTTGAGTAAATTTAGGTCAATGTACAATTGAGTTTAATAGCCAGCCCTGGTACCTGTCTGTTAGTGTCTGAATGCTCTGTGAATATTTCATGTGCGGTATTACTTGGAAATAAGATCTCTGGAGGCACAACTTGCAATTAGTCCACTGCTTCGGTTCTGCAGATCACCTTGAAAAATTGGCCTGGAAAGAGGAGACAGAAACCTGCAGAACTGAAATTAAGAAATACTCTTTTCCAGCACCATATGTTGCTATTATTTCTTCTTCTATTAGTGCCAGTAATTTGATCTACTGGCAGGATATTGTTTGCTGAAAATATGATAGTACGAAATGCAATGTTAAGTAATATTTTGCAATCATATCATTCTCACGGCAGCAGGACTGTGAATAGACAGTCTGAAATAATGACTGTCTGGTCGACTCACCTCTGGCACTACTCATAGTCTTTTCTCATGCTCTTCCACTCTGAACTTAAATATTGCCTTACCCTTAATACACCAGTTTAATGAATTGCAGATGGATTCTGTACTTCTTTCCAGATGGTGGCAGTGTGCCTCTCACCCTTTTTGTCTTTCTGGTTGTCAAGGTTTGTTTTATTAACATTTTTCTTATTTCATTTCTAACACAGGTCATTTTTCACTTCAAAACTTCTTTTGTCTTTAGTTTAAACCTCATACGACCAGAGAAAATGGCAAAATTTTGCGAAATCCCACAAACCTTTGTGGTGATCCACAACGATGTAAAAGACTCAACAGTTACATTTTTACTTTACTCAGGGGATCGTTGTTTAGTGAACTGGGTGCAAGGTTCGGGCTTTGTCTTCACGCTTGTTGACATGGAAAATCCCCTCAGTCTCAACCTTCCCTCGTGAGAAGCCTTTTGCCGTCATGACTCAGATTTTCCTCTTTTTCGCTGACTTTTATAAACACACTTGTCACATTTCAGGTTTTCCAACTCTCCACGGTGGAAGTAGTCTCACTGCTTCTCCTCTGCTGATTCAACAACATGCATTCTTTTGCTTTTTATCCCCTCAGTCTGGGAGAACAGAGAGACGAGGAGAGAATGAACATCTGCTCACCGGTGTGAGTTCCTGGGATGCACGAACGACCTATACCCCATGCTTTTCTAAAGTCTCCAGAAGCTAAAGACAGGGCGTCATTAACAGGTAAGTGGAGCCTTTTCGGCAAAATGTGGTTTAAATCTTTACCAAAAGAGAACTTTGAACTTTTTTGGCTGTTCCATGATATGAAACAGGACCTTGAAGTTTGATTTTCTGCAAACATTTTCAGATTACATCTCTCACAAAGTCCCTGCTTTAAGTTATTTCTGACAACAAAAACATTTTTTTTCCTTCTCAAGCTATTTCTGGTTGCAGCTTTGTTGACATTAATTGGCTACAGCTTGTCGCATGCACAGCTTTCAGTTTCTGCAGGTCCTTAAAAAGTTAAAAATCCGATAATCTGACGTTTAGGCCTTACAATGTCTTAAGATCTCAGCTACAAAATGAAACCAACCAGGGTTGGCCCATTGGTTGGTCGTTATGCTCTTGTCTGACCAGATTTTCATTGGTCAGACAGTCGCTGGTGTTACTTTAATGAGAGAAGCGTGTCCATCCGTTATGTTGAGGGCAGGACGGACATATGCAGGCCTGATGTATTTTATTTCTGAGCGACAGGCTATTTACTGAACGTTTACTGGCTCCAAACTAATTGATACCACATCAGAGAAGTAGCACTAATTGCTACATGGGCCCCCAGGCTCAGAGGACAGAAGAGCTGAGTGGATAAAAAGTTAATTTTTGATGACAACATGTGTGTGGATTTCACTTGGTTGGACTGCTTTCTTAATGAGCCCCTGCTGGTAACGTTTCAAGCCCAATGATGGATAAATACCAGCTGTTCTTGACCCGACTGGAAAGCTGTACTTTTCCCCGTGTTTTATGTTGTTTTAGTGTTGAATTTGTAAGTTGAATTTGGCACCAGCATGTTGCTAATGTGGCTACTCCCACATGCTGAGGCAATGTTGGACTAATATTGTAATATTGAGGGACAGTCAAGAGAAACTGTGTGAACATTAAGCCTTATTCGAAGCCAAGTAAATAACGACAGTAGAAGGTTGGATTTTTTTTTTTCGCGTTGCTTCTCATGGATGTTTATATTGCAGCAGTAGCTGTGTTTAATGTTGAGTTAGCTTTGTGTATACATGGAAGCCAGCGTGACCCTCGTAGGTGTGTGTCTATATTAAGTACTGTGTGTGTATGAGTGTTGTTGCTGTATGTAAATGTACTTGACATGCCCTGGAGGTAATGATATAGCTATGTGTGAAAAAGAAATGGTCACGCTGGAGGAATTAATTTGCTTGGCAACACTGTGTAACTTTGCACCCACTGCATCCACTGCACAGTGGCTGATTTATTTAATCTAGAGTTAATATGCAGTTATTTCCCCCATCGACCAGTGGATTGGTTGAAGACTGGGTAGAATTTCAGTTTACTAGGGCTGCAACCTACGATTATTTTCATAGTTGATTAATCGGTTGATTATTTTCTCAGTTAATAATTGTTTGGTCTGTAAAATGTCAAAAATTGGTGAAAAATGACAATCACTGTTTCCCAAAGCCTGCGATGATGTCCTCGAATTGCTCACAACCCAAAGATATTCAGTTTACTGTCAGAGAGGAGTAAAGAAGCCAGAAAATATTCACATTTAAGAAGCTGGAATCAGATAATTTAAATTTTTGATTTCATAATCAATTAATGATTGATTAATTGTTGCAGCTCTATACTTGACTAAGATTTCCTTGGTTGACTACAGCCCCAAAACCAACAAGCAACCAATAACCACCACTATTATTACTTTTGTACACACAGTTCTGTGTGGTCATGTTGAGCTGAATATTGTAATTCTTGGACTTAGATTTTCCTTCATGTCCTTTGTGTTTTTTGTTTGCCAGTATGGTTGTGAAATAGGTCTTAAAGATCTTAAAAAGTCCTAAATTTAACTTGCTGAAACCAGCAGAAGCCCTAAATGTTGTGCATCCTGCTATGTGTGGATATTAACACATTCCTGCTGCGAGGGAGTTAGCAACAGATCTTAATCATGGATAGGGTTTTGCTGTAATTCCAGAGCTGGAGGCGTAACCCTAATCTCTTTGGCACATTATACAGTAAATCAGAGTGTGGCTAAGTCGGGTCGCTGCCAACTCAATAGAACCATCCCATTTCTGTGGATTTATGAGTGGACTTACTAGGAGTTGTTATTTCAATCTACAAAGCTCTCTCCCTTCTCTTCATTTGTGTCTAAAACTGATGAACCACCCCCTGTTGAGTGCTAAACCTTCGCACCAGTTTTATTTCGGAGGTGTTCCTGGATTGCTTTGTGCCATGGTGGATTATTTTGGAAGTAAGCGGTCCAAAGGGCCGGCTGGTAGCGGCCAGTTTTAGCTGCAGCGTCCAGTGGGAGCGATGTCCCCACGCAGAGGCAGCGCGGACATTGATGGATGGCCTAGCTTTCTGTCGGCTTCTGGTCCCAGACGTGAGGCGTTGTTATGAAAATATAGAGGGAAGCAGGCTGATGGACCGCAGAGAGATGGAAGCTTAGCTTCGGCATATGATGGATGACCACCTGCTGGGCATCCGCCATAGATACAGACAAACTGGAACTGTGGCCTCTAAGGAGCCACTTTCAATGTTAACCAGGAATTGGCCCACAGACGGCACTCCTAAACGTTTTGTGTATCTCTGTAGGATAATAAACTTAAACCAGAAAACCACCAGACAGATGTACCCAACATTACTGTAAAGCCACACTGGAATTATTTGTTTTATCTGGAATTTTACTGTAATTTCCTTCATGGTTTTCCCTTGGCTATCCTGCAGACAGTGAGGAAACCACAGAGTTGTCATTTTACTTTGCTGCTTCGGCCTGTAAATCAACTCCCTCCGAAGGGGCTGAGTCATGTTAGGCCCCCCCCTCTAGCCTATAAAGAGGTAGTGTTAATGGTGGCATTCACAGAGGTGATTTGCAGCCTGCCTCTTTATCCCAGCGCTGGTGGCCTCGGGGCGGCTGATTGATGGTGTTTGTCGTCCAATCTTGGACTCTGAGAGTGGTTTCTGTTGCTTTGGCTGCAGCAGGACGGAACTTCACTTGTGGCGTATTCAGTGTTCTCCAGACCTCCCATTGAGACGCGACCAAGAATGACCTTGAACTCCCTCCCTGACGTCTCGTTGCCTGAAGGACACACTCCGTGCCTACCAGTGTGACCCAGTTATAGGAGAAGGGGGAGAGAGGGAGTCTAAAAGAGAAAGGGAGAGGGACAGATCTGTGTTTGTGTGTGTGCGTGTAAGGCTGTGGCAGGGCATAGCCTACTTCTCGTACCCTACTTTACCCCTCTCTTCATCTGGGAGCTGAGCAGCTGAGCTCCGACTTCACCATCTCGTCTCATTGTTTCCTTTATTTTAATTCATTTTGGCCAGATGGTGGATTACAGGTCAAGGCAAAAGCTGAATGCTGCTGCTGTCAGAAGAAAATGTTCTGATCCACAGGTTACTCAGAATATTAGAAACTATTTGTTACACTTCAGTGATACTAAATATTATATCAGAGGTTTCAGATTCAAGGTTTAACCAGGGCACAAATTCCCATGTTGATTACATCTATCAGGAAGTATAACATATCCATTTGATGCCTAAACTTACAAGCATTTAAGCTACAGTAATCAGTATTTTTATTCAGATAACTACATGTAATGTGGAGGGGTCCTCTCATAGTGTTTTAGTGATTTTTAATTCACTTCTGGCCTGCAGCTTCTATTTTGATTTACTCTCAGCACTCTGACAACCTAATTTCCAGCAGCAGTAGGCAGCTGTTTTCTCTGAAAATCCTCTTTTAGATCTACTGTTGGGAGCTAGGTTTAGCGGCGAAAGAGCCAGCTATTTCCCTTGCAAGTTGGTGGAGACCTAAACAGAGTTAAAAGAAGAGTGATATTGGACTCAAGATGTAGTGTCTGCTGCGTCTGCAGATAAACAGCTGTTTACAGATATATTCACCAGAGTAACTTAATAAGATCATGATGTGTTGTGTTAACAGCTTGTTGTGTTGCCCCCAGGTGCTTAAGAAAGATTAATGCTAATTTTTGATAGTATATTACAGCATTTTCAGGCAATAGCTGTCAAAGAATTTCATTATAAAAACAATGAAAAGTACGATGCAGTGACGTCCACTTTTCCCACACAGGTTTCATATTGCATACTTGTGTATTCACAGGAGATGATGTATGTACGGGACATGATGTAGAAGACAAAAAGAGTATTTCTGTGTCAGACAACATTGTGTTTTCTCTCTGAACTGTCTTCTTTCTTAAAGGCAGACTGTGTAACTGTCAACGCTGACCACTGCGACTACAAATTATGGGATAATGCTAAATGCTACTTTCTAGTATTTAGCTAAAATGCTAAGCTAATATAAAAGTACATCAAGTATTAGACTTGCGCAGTATCTTTTTTGTATACCTTCATACCTTCCTGACATTTTAATGGGGTATACAGTATTATGGCAGTATTTGTGTAAAACGGCTCAAGTCAACTGTACTTTGTACTGTAGTACTTCTTTAACTTAGGCGTATTCCCGCAGTTGAGAAACAACACACACACACTGTCAGTGAATGAAAGCTGCAGCTTCTCAAAACCAAAGCAAACTCAAACTTAGACTGTACATTTACTGCCAGGCCGACAACTTCACTGCTCACTTTTTCCACCACTCATCGTGCATTCACCATCACTCTCTGCCACTACACACAATAAAATAATTAGTCTGTTATTTGTCCGCTCTCACAATCAGTAGTCCGCAGTGTTTGCTGGCTCACCTTTATCATCGGGATCAAATCCAAAATACTCCCAAGCCGAGGCATTTTTCTTTTTCTTTTTTTTTTTTTTACCAGGAAGTCCTGTAACTTTATCCCGCAGACGCCATGTTTGTCTGCTCAGCTGCTCTGCCTTGTAGAGAGAATGACCTCTGGTGGCATAATTTTGATTTGTAAGTGAAATAATGTGTTTTTCTCTCAAGAGTTGCACAGTAAACAATACAGCTCAATACAGACAGCTCTGACTCTTGAAGTGTTACGATCTACTCTTTGCTTTGAAGGAATATCACAGTTGAATTGATAGATTTACCTCCTTTAATTCAGACTGATGGCTTCTTTAATTAACAGTTTGCTCAGTAATTAACTGTAATTCTTTTTTGAGCTTTGGGCGTGTGCCTCAGTGTTTTTAGATCAGATTGACGGATGAGAGGCAGGACTGCAGTGTTGGATGAAGATTCATAAAGAGAGTTTCTTATCATAGCCTTATCATTTGCATCCAGTGTCTAGATCCAATCAGTTACATCTCTTTCTCTTCAAAACTCAGATGAAGACTCAATTTTGACAGATGAAAAGGCTCAAATCAAAAAAGAAAATCCAGACTTTTTAAAGTGAGATGATATCCTCATGCAGTTCCACTTTCTTTTTACTCTGTAGCTTTCTACTTGAAATAGGCAGGAAAAGTAGAAAGGTCTTTAACTGACAGCTTGCCTTTCCCCGGCTTTCTGTTTCTTTCTCCTTTCTCTTCTTTTTACTGCCTGACAAAGGCAGTAGAGGACTTTGCAGAGTGTAGTTTCTTTGGTCAAAGGAAATGGTAGAGGAGGAGTGGGGCATGCAGAGAGGAGGTGTATCTGTCAGAGAGAGGCTGGGCTGTGCTGAGGAGAGGGAGGAGGTGGTGGTGGGAGGAAGGGGAGGGGACTGTGCTCCCATTCACATTGGCGGCATTTGGCTTGAGAATGAGCTGTTTCTTTCTTTTTTTGAGGGGGTTAGAGAAGTTTTCCTCAGGAGAGTTGGTCAGAAACGGAGCCAAACATCCAGGAGAACAGGAACACATAGTGAATGTTTGAGCCGACTTAAACCTGAGACACTGAAGGAGCTGAGGCTGGATGATAAGAAGGAGCTGGTCACACACCAGAGCAGATATGCAGGGGACAAACTGGGGTAAGAAACTCGGAGGGAATGAACGTTGGAGAAAAGGGAAGTTAACTTTATTACTTTGACAAGCAAGGAGACAGTGATGTTGGTGATAGATGTTTGACTTATAGTCACTGTGGAAGAAATATTTGCTTGATAAAAGATATACAAGTTAATTCCTGCAGGTTTATTACTTCTTAATGTGAAAAAAAAACAGAAATTCCAGCTCCTCAAATGTCACAATTTGCTGTTTTTCTCTCACATGACACTAAATTGCAATAGATTTTTGACTGCCAGTCAACCAAAATAAGCTAATTGAAGACATCGCCACAGCCTCTGAGAAATTGAGAATGCCATATTTTCATTATTTTTTAATATCTCATAGACTAAACGATTAATTAATAGAGAAAATAATCAATAGATTAGGTTATGGAATGAAAATAATTACTTGCAACCACAGAATAACCCAAGAATAAACTTGACAAGATGGAGCCAACTTCCATTGGTCGCTCTTGTCTGCTGCTGCTCATTAAAACAAAGACAGTGACAAGCTGAGGATGTTAATCCAAAAGAGTGTGTGTGTGTGTGTGTGTGTGTGTGTGTGATGGAGGGGAGTGAATGGAGGCCTCTGCTCTCTTTCAGTGCAGTATAATCATTGACAGTGTTCAGTGCATCAAACAAACTTCATGTCCCTCATGAGAAATGCCTGTTTAGTTCGCTGTTTTCTTTCTACACCGGCTGCCACTTCTACTCGTCCAAAGGAGCTACTTAGGCTATAATATATTATGCATTTTCTAGTCAAAAAGACAGTCAGTTAGCAGAAAATGTATTTACGTCCTGCACATAGTTAGTGCTGAAACAAACAGTCAATCAATCGGTTAGTTAACTGACATGACAATCAGTTACTCCTTTAAAGGTAGATTCAGAAGGATTTGTCCGAGCTGCTCGTAAACGGACCAGAAAGCTACCAACGGTTTGGGTTGTTAAAATGTCTGGAGCAGCAAAATAATGGGAAAATAAGGAAATACAGACAGAGGACAGAGTCTCTACAGAAACAGCCACTACCAGGCGGTCATAAGTTATGATCGAAAGGAATTATGTTTATGAGTCTATGCATTGTTTTTAAAGAAAACATGCATAACAAAAAACATGCATATTTTGTCCTTGAGACTTTTACTAAACAAAAATGCCAAATATTCTGTGTTTCTCAAATGTGAGGATTGTAAATTGAATATTTGGGGGTTTCTTTTGGACTGTTGGTTGGACAAAACAAGTACTTTAAAATTGTCACCTTGGGCACTTGCAGAGGTGGCACAAGTACACATGCCGTTGACCTAAGTAGAAGTACAGATAGTTGTGTAAAAAAAGACTTTGGTAAAAGTACACGGACTGATTCAGCTTCTTAAGTCAAGTAAACGTGAAAAAGTACAGGCTCTGAAATGTACTCAGAGTTATAAAAAAGTAGTGCTCTGAAGGACATTTCTACTTGAGGTGTCTGTGCAAAGCAAACTGAACTGGCTGAGTCTCCTTCTCTGTCTGTTTCCTCTTGTTGCGTCTTTAATGTCATTTTCCTCTCGTTACGTCTGTCGTGCATGATTTGCAGAGATGGATACAGCAAGGAATCAACTTTTCTATGTGTTGTTGTCCCATCCGTTTAGGTTGAAATCTGTCTTGATGTTGGGAAGACGTCGCGCAACGATGCAAATGAAAAATCAATAATTCCCCTCAAATGCATTAAAGCTAAAGTGACGAGCCTGTTTCGAAAATGTAAGAAGTAGAAAGTACAGATATTTGTGTTAAAATATAGGGAGTGAAAGTAAAAAGTTGTCAGAAAAATAAATACTCAAGTAAAGTACAGGTTCCTGAAAACTCTCCGTAAGTACAGTAACATAGTTAGTATTTCTACTTTGTTGATTCCCAACTCTGTGCACTTGCCACTACATTCTGACAGTCACACAGTTAAAAGAATTGTCACTTGCAGCCCGAGTTGGAAACATTAACATTTGGCACGGTGACCGTCAGTGTCTGCCAGGGGTGTGAGGTGAGGTGTCTGCCTGAGGAAAGGTAGGTTGTCTACAAACCTAAAATAGCTTTGTTACACTTTTTTTCTTATGTTCCAGTTTCCAGAGAGAGGGGTGGGGGGAGAGTAAGTGGATGGGAGGTTGGGCGCAGGACAGAAAGAGAAAGTGAGTGGGACTCAGAAGTTTGGGCAGAGATGGAGAGTGGAGGAGGGGATCTCCAGACTCATTTGTTTGTTCCCTAATGCAGACGCTCCCTGCTGGAAACTGAGACACCCTCCTCTTCCTTTCATTCTGTCTCCTCGACTCCTTTTCCCTCCACATCCTCCCCGAGTCAGAGGTGGTGAAGCCTCACATGAGAGCCAGTATGTAAGAGTTTATTTTTTTTCCCACCAGTCTTAACACTTCACCTGGTGTGGGGAATATTTTTAGACTCTCACCTCTGTGGATGTGTGTTTATGGCGTGGTGCTAACAAAGAGGGATTTAGTGCCGGCTCTTTCAGTTTGTCTCAAAGCAGGTTTGTGTGACGTTGCAGTCTTGCAGGGCAGGGCCAGTAAACTGTGTATACTGTATCTTTGTAATGCAGTCCCCTATAAAAAGGCTTTTATACTGTTTGTTTCTCTGATTGCCCAATCTCAGATGCAGTCAGACGAAAGGTTCCCCTGCATGCCAATGACCGTCATTGAAATGTATCTAGATTCGCTGGTGTACGTGTAATGAAATACACTGCTGTGACTGGAGTGACCCGACTGTCAGTCTGTGGGACGAGACGCCGTTTCACATTTCATATTCAGTGAGGTCTTGCAGACTGAAATCTCAGCAAGAATTTTTAAAAGTATTGATCGCAGCATATGGATTTCTCATCTCTGTTACAGATCCCATCTCACCATAGAAATAAGACGTGTAAATTAAGCTTTGATTCTAATAAATCCCTTAGCCATTTAACATTTATCTTATCTCTCCCTTTTGTTAACAAAGAGCAATGTACAGTGTAGTAGCTGTAGTAGTTTAGCTTATTAGCAAATGCATAAACAGCCAGCCGGGATATATTTCTTAAAATGTCAAGTCTTTAAGTGGTCTATTAGAGGTGTCACAATTCTCCAAATCCACTGTTATTTCAATTTAAGCTTCTTTTTTTCACTGACAGCTGTGACATTGTTAGAACATCAACATATCATTGGTTTTATGCTATGACAGCTGTCCGTTAGCTTACATTTACAAATTCTTTCATTTAAAGTGTTTTTTTAAACTTAAAGCAACTACAAGGAGCTTTCATTTTATGCTGATTCTGACGGACCCTGCAGTAGCGTTTCCATCACTTCATATCCTAAAGACCTGGATCTAGTAATCTGTGTCATAGTTGAAAGCAAGACCTAAATTGAGTTGAGAAGGGATTCAAAAGGAATCAAAATTGAGAAGCAGATTTGTTCTAGACTTTATGCATGCAATGATAAGGGCTGAATTACCTCCAGGGCAAAGCAGATAACTGCACTGAGGCCTCGTATTCTCTGTGTGCAGGGGTGTCGTGGGGGATAGACCCAAGTAAACTCAGTTTATCCACCTCTTTGAAATGAGGCTGAGAGTTTACTCATCTATTATCAGGTCAACTATCAATCAGTGAGGGGAAACAACGTGTGTAAACGACAGTTTCTCCACAGTTTACCTACCTCTGTATTTACCACTGCACCCCTGATTGCGTGTCAGTTGGTTTGTGATCAACTCAAATGTTAAAGGCTTTAAATTGGGTCCTACATTATGACTACCATCTTGTTGAGGGGCTCTGTGTCATAATTAACAGTCTAAGGTACATATTCCCAAATACATTTGTGTTTTAACCAAATTACCACAAATCAGTGTGGGATCAATATGTTGTGAATCTAGCCATGACAACAATATACAATCGGTTAAATTAATGAATTTTAGTGTGCACCTTGTAATGTGTTTGCTGTTAGTTTGTAAAGTTTTGGTCTGCAGAGTTTTATGCAGAACAATCAAATTTTCAAAAACTGCAGAAATAGCAGATTCTCCCGTTGCCACTTTCTTGTGTTTGATCTGTGTGAGTAATTCTATAAAACTGTCAGTGCTGAAAGCTCGGGGATAAAAATCCTGAAGCCTCGAGGTGACAGCGGATCCCCAGAGCTGCTACTGTTGGCCTGCTGCGAAGCAAAAATGCTGGACGCAGGAGAAATGCAACTTTAAATCTCCTCTCGCAATCCAAGCTGTGACATGTGAATGATGAGCCATCAGAAAAACACTGGCTATAGAGTCGCCCCGTCCGCACACTGACCACCACTTTGTCTGTCCGCGTTGAGTCTTAACTCTCATTAGCTGCTGTGGCCGCACATTCCTCCTGCTGGAGGAGTGACTGACTGACTGAGTCAGTCTGTCTGAGGGCATTAAACCCTTCAAGGGCTTTCCCAGACAAAACAGTCTGCCCACAGTCAGAGTCAGCTGACACTGTAGACAGTATGGGGGTGGTTAAAATATAGGCCTCATTGTTGGTTTTGCTGTGTACATGAGATATAAATGTATGGCTTTTGATTTTTAATGACCTATTTTTAGTTAAAGTTCACCCCCAAATCAAAAATACATATTTTCCCCTGCTCTGTTAGTGCTGTCCATCCAGTTTTGGTGTGAGTTACTGAGTTTTGGAGATATTGTCTCCATTTCCTCCAAAATAATGGGACTAAGTGGCACTTATTGTGCTGCTCAAAGCACCAAAAAATACAATGGAAAAATTCAAAACCAGTAGTAGTTCCGGTAGATTCTACTGCAGACAGAAAGTAGTTCCTACATAAAACTGCTCACAAAAAGGTCTGTGGATTATTTTGAGTGACCGGATCACGATTTCTGGACAGAGACACTGCTGCTGAGTTTCTCAGATGTATTTTTTTTTTTGGTGTTTTAAGCTCCACAGGACTTAGTGCCATTTAGTTCCATTATACTGGAGAGAAGGCAGAACAGGTGACCTGTCCCTTTAAGACCAGGAGAAAAAAGGTCAAATTTAACCACTTTATTTTGAATTTAACCACCTCACTTTGAACTTAACTACTTAATTTGTCAAAGCATTTATCTTAACTTTTAACGTTTAACTTAATAGACTTTTAAAACGCCAAAAAACTGCCATACTGGTGGGCTGACCTGTCATTTTTTATTAATAATTTCTTGCTTTTTTCTTCTTTTTGTGCACGCTCTTTCTGTTGTTGTTTCACATGTCGAAGATGCAACTGAACAACACACCAAATTAAATGACTTTTTAGTGTGTCGGTTATATATATTATCAAGGGATATGACAGGCTGCTTATGAGCCAGTGCATATTCAGTATGTACATTCATGGTGTTTTGCATTTAATGCATTCAAGTGAAACTATTCAACATTTTCTTGAACAAATTTCTTATCACTATTGATGAAGTGTCTATTGCCGATACATGTCACTATTATTTTATTGCCCAGACTTATGTAAATGTACTGTTTTTACAGTATTTTAGTGCTTTTAAGTTGATTAATCAGTTGATATTTATATATTGTTTTAGACATTTATTGGTTCCAGCTTCTAAAGTATGAGGATGTTCTGCTATTCTTCATTATTTATGATAGTAAATTGAATACTTTTGGGTTTTAGATGAGAGCTGCGACAATTAATCAAGTAATAGATTAGTTGTCAACTATTAAATTGACTATTTTGATTATTGATTGTCGTTGTTTTTGAAGAGAAAAAAGGCTAAATTCTTTGATTCCACCTTCTTAAATGTGAATATTTACTCGTTTCTTTACTCCTCTACAACAGTAAATTTGGGTGGTGGACAAAACGACACATTTGATATGTCAAGAAAACAGATTGTGACTGGTAATGAAAATAATTGTTAGATCCTAAAACAAGCAATCTGCGGGAATTTTTCACAATTTCTGACAGTTTATTGACCAGTTAAGCAAATAATAATTGTAAAAGATTGACTGCTTAATCTGCAATGAAAATATTTAGTTTCGGCTGTACTACAGTATACTTACCCACCATTTTATATGAATATTATCTCCATTCACCTCCCAGTGTCGCTGTCATGGCTTCGTCCACCAGTCATTAGCTGTTAATGTCCATTTATCTTCTATTAGGGCCAACAGGGGACGTATGTAAGATTGTCAAAGCTATAGAACCGCTGAAGGCTTTAAGATGCTAAGGAGGGGTCCTGGCCTCCCTGTCAGCCCTCTGACCCCCTCCCCTATTCTCCCGTCCTCCCCCTTCTAATGTTTGAGGCCCCGGTCACTATGACAACAAAAGAGTAACCAGGGCCGCATGATCATGACGGGGGCTTTAAAAACAGTTTGAGACCCCTCAGTAGAGTCTCTGCATAGTTTCAGTCATCTTGAGTCCAGAGGGATTAGAGCTTATTCACTTATCTGGAGAGAGCAGGGGGCAATGAAATGGTCTCCCCCCAAATCAGAAATACTGATCTGAGGAAAGCAACGGAAAGGAGAAGCTTAAACCAGAAGTTTGATTAGTTCTTTGTGGCCAATGTGGTTGTTAAAGGGCCAAGAGTTTGACTAAATAGCCCCTTTCAGATATGCTCCCCCTTTACGTTAATTTTTACGTAAAAGTTGTGATTGCTATCTTACAATGTTGGACGGAAGGGCAGTTATTTTCTCAATTAATTGATTAATTGTTTGGTCTATAAAATGTAAGGAAATGTTGAAAAATGTCGATCAGTGTTTCCTAAAGCCCAAGATGACGTTCTCAAATGAACACACACCTGATCTTGTACCTGTCTCTAACTGGCTACCGGACTCAACCACTCCACATAGTGCAGTTAGAGAGGCGGGGGGTAAATAAATGACGCCCCAAAATTTAAGAGCCACTCAAGGTTTTCGTATTTGTAAAAATGGTATCAAGCCATCCTTGCGTAATCAGTGAGAAGTGTTGCCAAGTGGCCCGCATGCTCATGATGGTCATTAATTAAGGCTTCAACAGCAAAGTAAGTTTTAAAATCCATCACTGATGCAGCCTCTCCCTCTCTCTTCCTCCATATTATAACACCAGAGGAGCTCAATGACTGGTGCACATTAAACCAGCAGGAAGGACACTTATCATATAAACTCTCTTGTACAGTTTGGTTGGAGCTAATCCTCCATGATTCATGGAAAATATAATTTTAAGTATAAGGAGTTTTTTTTTTCTGACAGCTGCCGTTTATAACACACTTTAGACCTTAGTGGTGTGCCAGACTGATTCCCTACTATTCAGAAAGGATTATATGTAATAAATATCGTCATGGACTAATTAGCTTTCCTCAGTGCATAGAGAAATCACATAAGATTAATCCTACAGGCTCTGCTCATTAGGACGGTTAATTCTGCTTCCCAAACACCACATGTTGCTCCTGCTGCCGTTGAATTCTTTCCTGCATAGCGACGCTGCTGCAGTAATTGAAGTATGCAGAATGAATCATTAATTATTATGAATGACAGACAATTTAAAGTCCATTTCAAAGTGCATTTTACAGAATGACTAAAGAGAATTAATGGATGGAGCACTTCTGTCTGCCTGTCCCCATGAGGGGGTGAGCAAATGGATTTTAAACAAGTATTTGCTGCAGTACTTTTTGTTTGACTTTATAATAATAGTTTGTTAAAGTTCTGTGACAAGGAGACTGCTGTTTAAAAAGTACCACAATCAAAGTAAAGATACACACAGATGCAGGTGCTGTATAGCTTATTAAAGTAATATCACACAAGACAGACAGCCGTTGTACTGAATATTATAAGAGACAACAGATTCTGATTTGTTTATTTACTCATTTATTTGGCTCTGCTAACGCAAATCCGCAACTGGACTGTTTCCAACAACACAAACATGTTCCTGCACACTAACGTTAGTTTGCTAGCTACTTTGTGTAGGTGCATGCAACTGCAGTAGAGCTCCCCTGTAGTTGGCGGGTTGGATCCATAATTAGTAGTTAGCTTGGACTTGTTAATGGAACCAATGTTTTTTCCCCCCTGCTTGAAAAGGGTGGTTTGCGTCCACAGGAACTCTAGCGTTGTTTTTGTTTGTAGTCTGGAAGCAAATAAAACCAACCACAGGATTTTATGATGGCAGATGTGTGATTTTAGCTTCATTTCAAAAGCTAAACTACAAATAAATCCATCAGCCGATTGTCTAATCTGTTCAGGGAGCGATCTGTATAAGCCAAACGTATATTTATGCCAATTATTTCGTGGCCATGGTGACATGTATGCACACTAGCCAGGGTATTTCCCCTGATTGATGGGTTAAAAGTAGGGCTGCACAATTAATCGAAATGTTCTGCAATATTTGGTGGTGCAATATTTGTTAAAGGCATAATGTGTGTCAGAAAACTTTTAAATAAATGAATGTTGTGAAAAAAAAATCTTCATTTGGTACAGATTCCTGCAAAAAGAAAGAAGTCACACCATAGTCACTTTAACATGTTTTCAATCAAAATAAGACTAATGATGCAAGAATTATCATTACCTCTAATATCAAACATATAACAATTGCAATATCGGAATTTCTTCAAAATCGTTCAGCCCCTTGTTATGGTTATTAGAGCACCTGTAAAGTGGAGTAATACATGTAGTTAAAAGTCTGAGGTCTTTTGTACTCTGTATCAGCGCTCATGAAATTCCTCTCATCCAATCAGATTACTTGGTTGGAACTAACTGTTGTGTAAAGTAGAAAAAACTTCATGCAGTTTCACAGTTTTAACACACCATTACAACATCTTGCAGCACCAGATTTGTCTCAGTCAGTTATTATGAGTCTAAGCAGGGATCAGCCCAACTTTGAGTGTGCTAATTAACGTGTGGTAATCACACTTAAATCGCTGTAGTAGCCTCGTAGGCTCAGTAAACTTGGCAGTTTGGAAGGTGACTTGGCATGGCCCCTGTCCTGGCAGGTGGACGTGAGAAATGTGTCAGGCCGGCATGCCTGCTGTCAGGCCCTCTTTCATCTCATTAACCATCTTCACCGCTAATTGCAAACACGGACACTCTTTTCCCCCAGGTTTTTCTAAATCTTCATTGTGTCAGCGGGAAGGTTAAGAGGGAGAAACAAAAAGGGAAAGTCCTAGCAGGGATTCACCAACAAACGAGAGTGACGTAGCGAGAGCTGCAGTCTCGCCATACTTCTAAATCCTTCAGTCGCATTTTTGCGACTTGCCAGACGAGCCTGAAACTCAAGACGAGGACACACCCGTCAGTCGGATATCCTCATGTTCTGTGACTCACTGTGATGTTTTTAGAGAACAACTGGCTGTGCTGTTTGGTGTGTTGTCAGTGCACTATGACCTCATCATCATGCGTCCTGTTGGCCATTGTTCTCCACACAACACTCAACAGTTCGCCATCCACTGTTGACATCATCTGTCTGTGAGCGCCTGTTATAGTGTCAATATTTACCACCAGTCCTGTGAGAGTGAGGGAGTGGAGAAGTAAGTGCGTGAGATCTTGTGCCTCCTACGCTGTTGTATTATTTCTCACGACTACATATTTTTGTGCACTGTTGGATTTACTCAGCAACTTTTAACACCCACAGCTACAGTATCACAGCAAGTTCAACCTGTCTCCTCTTCTCTGTGTCTATCGTTTGAGGTATTAACCGCAGTTATGAACTTTTACTCATTCCTAAGGCTGATAAGATGTGTGGAGACAGTAGCCTTTGTTGCTGTCAGGGGAAATGCCAGCATGTTAGGAGCCATTTTACATCTCAAATGAAAAGAGACCCTTTTCTTCTGCTGCCTCATGCCTCGCGAGCCTCATGCCTCAGGCCCTGTTTGTGCTGCTTGAATGGGCTTCGTGAATGGCCTGTCCTGGTTCTCTGTGTGTGGGCCACCGTGCTCTTGTGGGACATTTGTATGCTTCAGTCTACTGT
>JAJHUR010128044.1:0-27195 GCA_027495735.1 Lutjanus campechanus
CTATATTTGCTTCAAAATAAAAGCACAGAAGAATGTTGCGTTTAAGTCTTTATTTCAAGTGATCAAAGTAGGCTACATGTGATTGAAAAATAGAGGGGTAAAAATAGACGTAAAATTTCAAAAGTTTCAATCGAAATTTCAGTCACATTTATCAAATCAGTTGATAATTTACCACTCTATTTTTCATTTCATTAATCTGTATGCATTTTCAGAATTTCCTTTTTTTATTATTATTATTTTTGTTGCTCCCATCCTTGAAGCCACTTTGCTCAAAAGGTAAGTGGTAATTTTGTATTGTGAATGATGAATGATGAATGTCAGAAGGGCAAAATTATGAAAAAGGCTCTGTTTTCATCATATAATGGCGGTTTTATTTTATTATTTATTTTTTAATTTTATTTTCAAATTTAAAATAATCACAATGATCACATATCACTCCATTTTTTATTTAACCGATTTTTACTTCTCTATTTTTCAATTCAAATGCAATTTCATCAACTAATTTTTTATAAATTGATTTTTACTACATTCAGCCAGTGCTTTTAAATGATAGTCCAATCTCTGCCAAGTTGCTTGACAAATGCGTTGTGACTGTTTTTCACTGCCAAATCAATCCACCATGAATAGCATATCAATTAATGCATCAGAACTGAATTTATTATTCAACAGATTAAAGGAACAATTCATTTACCAAAGTAGAGTGATTTGTTTCCTCATATGGTTGTGACTTTGATTCTAGATTAATTAAATTGTTGACACAAAGAGTGGACGTTTCATAAATCTGTTATGTGCAACACTTTAAATAGCTCCATACTGGGTGGGTGTTTTTTTTAACAGTGTGTATGTTATCTTGCACAAGCCCACGTGTTATGGCAATTTATTTTAATTAGTTACACATTTTGCTTGACATATATTATTTTCCAGCTACCATGAGATTCAAAAGGGGTTAGATGTAAAGACTATGGTGTAGGAGGATTTTATTTTGAAATGTGTAACCGGAAGTATTTTCTTTAATCGCGGGCATCACACTGACAATTGGCATTAGCCGAAAAAAAATAATGGCCTCATCGAAGTAAACTAGCAGTTAGCCGTTTGTAATTAACCTAACAGTCAAAAAGTCAACATACCTAATCATGTAAGCTCGTCGCTTGATGCATTAGTCCATTACAGAACAGCTTTATACCGTTACTACACCGAGCAGCTGCTCGGGAGCTATCTGACATCAACGATGGACGAGGACAGTGGTAAAGCTACTATAATGGTTAGGAGAGCCAGCCGACATCCTCCTCGGACATATCCAGCTCTGCTGGCCATCTTTCTGCTAATTTTGAGTGTGCAGTTGGTGAAAACATCTTCTGAATATGACCCCTACAAAATCCTGGGTGTCAGCAGGACTGCGAGTCAAGCAGAAATAAAAAAGGCTTACAAGAATCTGGCCAAGGAATGGTGAGTGACTGTCATGTAGTCCCAGAGGCCATCATTACGTCTCAGCTGATCAACTCTGTTCAGACAACAATGTGCTTATGACACCTGAGCCGGTGTTTCTTATTAAATGATTTCCAGCAGTGTATGATTACATGTATGATGTCCTGTATGTGCTTTTTCAGGCACCCAGACAAGAATAAGGACCCTAAAGCCGAGGATATGTTCATCAAGGTTTCTAAGTCATACGAGGTGAGTGATATTAGGCTACATTTCATACAAGCTCCAGCTGACACCTCCTGAACACACCAGTATCAACCACTTCGGACGGCAGAGAAACAGACATTAATATGAAGTCAAGGCTTGTATAATTTCTTTGTGGTGTTGTTTGTGCACTGCTTTCTTAGCCAGGTCGCTCTTGTAAAAGAGGTTTTTAAATCTCAATGAGTCTTACCTGGTTAAATAAAGGATAAATAAAATAACAATAGGTTATGGGTGTATAGTATAAGGGGCAGCAGCAAAGGCATCACTACAAAAAGTGGACTACAGACTACAGTTCAATATACTGGGACTAAATGGGACTCAGCTTGTGACGCTCAAGCACCCAAAAAACCCACTCTTCCCAAAAATCATGAGCCAGTTATTTAAGATAATTCGCAGATTTTAAAATAGTTCCAGAAGATTCTTTTGCAGAAAGAAAGGAGCTGCTACACAAAACTGTGCATTACTTTTAGAAAATGGGTGATTTTTGGAAAGAGACATTGCCGTTTTTCAAATGTATTTCTTTGGTGCTTTAAGCACCACAGGACTAGAGTTATCTAGAGAAGGCAGAAATCTCTAAAACTTTGCAACTCACATCAAAACAGCATAGATGGACAAATAGCACTACAAGCCAGAGGAAAAAAATATGTACTTTGATTCTGGGGTGAACTGTCCCTTTAGGACAACCCCCATGAAGGCTGTACGAACAGAAGAGGGAGAGACACCACTGGAGCTAAGGAGAGAAAAAATATTTGGTCAGATGTGGGTTTGGGTGGACAGGGGAAAAAAAGAGCAAAGACATAATGGAATAGAGGCCTTAGAGTTGACCATGTCCACCCCAGTTAGCAGTGTACCTCCATGGCTTTTCCCAGAAGTAAAGGTAGATATATACATATCCCGGAGAAGAAAAGAAAATGGTGAATGAATGATGTGGGAGTTAAAAAGCATAACCCTGAGGAATCATTTTTGAAGTTATCTCAAGACCTATGCAGATGGTTCTAAGAACAAGCAAGAATGTGTGGGAATTGGTGAGTATATACCTGAATTTAAAGTATGTATTTCCAAAAGACTGTTTGTTGTATGTCTGTCTGTATATACAGCAGAGATAATGGCAGCCATTATTGGGTCACAGTGGGTGGAGGAGGTTGGATCAGATAGAGTGGTGGTGTGCTCAGATTCAGTAGCTGTCTTGGAGAGCATTCAGACAATTTCAGCTGTCAGAGAAGATTTACTCATGGAGCTCTACCATAGTTTACTAAGACTTCACAGATGTGGAACAGATGTACAGTTCTCTTTGGTGCCAGCACATAAGGGAGAGAAAGATCATGAGTTTGCTGACAAACTATCAAAGGGGACATTGAAAAAGAAAATTACAGTACCAGTTTCTCTTGAAAAGGGGAAAACAAAAGCAGTGATTAGTAGAAAGGAATGGAGATATGACAGAACAAGGTAAGAGGAAGACCAGAAAGGAAGGGGGTTTCACAAAACACAAAAGTTGCTTATAACAAAAAACTATAAAGAAAGGAAACATCATCATCAATCATCTTAACAAGATTTAAATTAGATCACACAGGATTAAATGGCACTATGTTTGTACTGGGGAAAAGGAGCAGTGACAAGTGTGAGAGCAGTGGAGTTAAAAAAAAAGAAAGAAAGAAAGTGGAACCCATAATATTGCATTGCACCAAGCATGCAACAGAGAGTGAAAGGCTGCAGGATAAAGTCTGAGAGGCAGCGCGGGAGTGGAGTCTGATGAGGATATTGACAAGAGAAAGAGAAAGAGAAAGGGTACAAGTCATCAGGACGGTGTTCTTTATTTTCTTATGTGACAGGAGGCTGGCAGGCAGAATTTAAGGAAAAGGTAAATGACATGATGTTACACACATGGACATATAATGTATACATAGATGCTGCATTTACTGCTTTGGCTTGTGGCTGCATTACGTTGACATTAACGTTAACACCGTTTTCGTTAGGTCAATACTGACTGTAAACAAATTCATGTAAACGGGAGAAATCGGAATCAGAATCAGAATCAGAATCAGAAATACTTTATTTATCCCCGAGGGGAAATTGTTGAAATGGAGGTAGTTCTGGTTAAAAGCACTATATTTCTCAACCGAGACACCTCCTGACAGGCAGGACCAATCCCAACGTGCACCCTCACAGACTCTCAGACTTTGAGGCGTGTTCTTGTTAAGTCTGTGAGGGCTTAGGGCTGCTACACTGTCAGATCGCTAAGTCCATGAGGGCTCTCTCACAAACTTTTTGAGTCCTTTACGCACATTTTCCGCAAGTCCACATTTCTGCAGATTTTGCCTGAGGGAATTACTCACATTGTATAGTGCTGTGACATTAAACAGAGGGCCACCAGGGGAACCCCAGAAGCATTTTAAAAAGGTCCATAGATGATGATGGTCTTGATTATTTTTAATCATTTGATATGCAAAGTTTTTGTCTTAGATCAAAGTGCTCATTCCTGACCTCACTTTAGTTGAGTCTCTATTGTGCTGCCTGAAATTTGGCTTGCATCATTGCAAACCCAGACTGTGTGCACATTGTTATCAAAAGGAAAAAAAAAAAATTATGTTTTTTTTTTTTCTTTTTGCTATGGTATTGATGGAGGTATTGAGTTTCATTTTTTACATTAGTATTGTACTGTATTAAAGTTTAAAATTCTGGTATGGTGACAACTCTGGTCCTCTCATCTCTCCCAGATTCTGTCTAATGAGGAGCGAAGGTCCAACTTTGACCGCTACGGGCAGATGGATGAAAACCAGCCCTTTGGCCAGTCGCAGCATCACGGTTTCCGAAGCTTCCACAACAGCTTCTACTTTGATGAGTCTTTCTTCCATTTCCCCAGGTACTCCATGTTCATTTCTGCTTTTTTTCTATCAATTAACTTCAAGCAGCTGTCAAAAATCAAAGCAGCAGCATACTTTGGACCAAATCCAGCTTGATAAGGGAACACGCCAACTATTCTGTCTCTCCCGACAAAACATTTCCTTCTCCAAGTTACCAAAACTATGTTCATAAATACTTATTTCCCAGCATGATGCTGTGTCCAGTCCATATGGAGTGATGCATGTTGGGCTCCTCCTTGTGTCTGCCTTTGGTTATTGACAATAATAGAAAGATTTTTAGCTGCAAGCAGTTATTGTCTCCTTCATAGATTCCAGTCATACTTAATTTATTTATTTTTTAAACATAGATGTACAAAAATATTGAAAAAGTTCTCTGCACACCTGAATGTGTGATAGGTGCTTCGCAGGAAGATTCAACTCAAAGACAAATACAGAAACTCCTGCACGCTACTCAACAACCTTCAGATGAAGGTCATCTAGACAGAAACATTGATATTTAACAAATATGTCAGCAGAACAGGAGACACTGTGCAGGAGTTTCAAACACAGATGTACAATAAAACATATTGGAACAAACAGCTGGTCACCTGTTCAGTCATACTGATGCTACACTGATGGAAATACATGTCAGTTCATACAGTAACAGATGAGTCAGATCATGTGAGGTCACAAACATCCATTTCTCTCAGTGTTACAAGGATTTATCAACCTGTAAATTCAGTGAAAAAGCCATTCTCTCCATATTTTTAAACATCAGTCACAATATCTATCCAGTCAGTCTTTGCTGGAGGTTCAGTCTGTAACCATTTTCAGGTTAAAGCTTTCTTGCTGGCTGCCAATAATAGTTGTAATAGATATTTGTATTGCACCAAAAGATAATCTGTGATTTTGCCCAAATAGATTGCAGAGAAAGAAGAGTCAAACCCATCCCCAAAAATGTTCTGTACTACTTGTATTAACAGGATGGCTCCATAATATATGACATTATTTGCTATCCAACCCCTACAGACCCCTTTTTATCTCACCTGTCTGTACACAGTTTAACTGGGGGCTTGTGAAATATCTAATCAAATTCTGTGCAATGTACGGTAAGCTGTGGAAACTATAAATGACACAGCTAATCAGTCAACACAAAATGGAGGACAAATTGATAAAATGCAAAAATTTGCCTGCTTTTTCTCTATTTCATACATTTGCAAATGGAACCATTTTCTTGGTTAATGAATTAGCTGTTTGGTCCATAAAATGTCAGGAAAAAAGTTGTTCATTAGTATCTCCCAAAGCTCAAAGTGACATCCTCAAATGCCTTGTTTGCCCAGATATATTCAGTTTACTGTCTATAGAGGACTGAAGAAACCAGAAAATATTGGTACTTGAGAAGCTGGAATCAAAGAATTTTTACATTTTTTTCATAAAAATGTCTCAAAAGGGTTAATCAATAACTAAAATAGTTGTTGAATAATTTGATAGTTGACAAAAAAAAGCAGGAGAGACAGTGATACATTTAAATATCACCTGAATACAAAAGATGGGTAGTGCTGAGAGTGTACTGTAGTTTAAATGATGATTAATCCCTGTATTTTTATTTTTTTTTTCCATCATGATTACTAGAAGGAGATTTTTTTTTCTTGTATTAGATTAACAAACTAAAGGCTCCTGTTTGTGCCTTTTTGATACCCTTTTTTTTTTTTTTTCAGAGTAAGATCTCAACCTCTACCGAGCATGTGCATCAGGATTTAGATGAGTGAACAAATTAGAGTTACAGAGAGTTTTCTCTCAGGTCATGTCCTGACAGCACCCTGTAGGCTCTGTCTAAAAAAAGACTAACTGACTTGTTTCCGTTACGACCCTCCTCCAGGTCCAGGGACTTTGCAGACAGCAAGTACCTGCTTCACCACGCACAGTTTAACAGTGACGTCCTTCCAGACAGCCACAAGAGGCCGTACCTAATCAAAGTGACCTCTGAGTGGTGCTTTGCATGCATCCACATTGAGCCTGTGTGGAAGGAGGTGGTGAATGAGCTGGAGCCACTGGGTAAGTCTGCTGTCACCAGACTCCCATCACTCTGCCCCCCACACTCTGACGATCAGGGCTGGTTTTCCTAAAAGCATCATAAGATGAGGATAATGTTTGCTCAGTTCCAGGCCATTAGGAGGAACGTACTTCTAAGTGTTAAGATGCTTCACAGGGAGCCAGCCATTTCTTTAATTATTCATTAGGGCTTATTTGTTCTTCTTGGTTTCTTGGAACAAAGTATAAAGCCAAGGGAGGAACTGGAGACTGGCACTGGAGATGAATTTAAAGTTGTTGAGTTAATTGTGTGTTAATTAGAAATACAGATTCCAATGTTCTAGACTCCTAGCTCAGTCTGTAATAACTAAGTAGTCTTATACTTATGTAACTTATTGCACTTATCAGTCAAACCATTGGGTTTTTATTTAGTATGGATGGAAGAAAAAAATTACAAGATTTAAACAAGATGTAACCTAAAGTGAGCTCAGGACATAAAACTCTAGTTTTGGTTGATATGTTTTTAGCAAAACACAGTTACAATGATATTCTACTTGAATTTGCGACATAGTCTTAACACAGCATTGTGCACTGTTTTTTGGCCACTTTTGTGCAGAATGATTGTCCACTATCACTATATAGTGACTTTTCCATTTTGTCGTGCTGTTTGAATGTATATGGAGAATTTCTATATCCTACATACTAAGTATCCCATAATGCATTGTGAAAAGTAAGTGTGCAACTGATGGTCACAAACCAAGTAATATATCCATAAAGCATTTCACTGAAAGAAAAACATTAGCAATGGCATAATTAAGGGCACAGAGAAAATGACCCAAGTAGTGTCTGAAAGTGTTTTCTCTTCAGATGTGAGTAGTAGTAGTAGTAGTGAATGAGTCCATCGGATATCAGCATTAACTTGTAGAAGCGTGTCTTGCCGCCTGATAAACACAACACCAATATTCACACTGCCTCAAGCACTGTTTTCATCTTCACCAGCTCCTGAGACATACACAACAACTCTGCTATAACGTCTATTTTGACGATGCTCATGATGTTTGGTGACATTGTTATTTGAATGTATAAATTCATTTATTTCTGTTTATTATTTACTGTTTATTATTATTATTACTGAGATCAAAGTAAAGGTGATTTTGCACTGGACTGCATGTTTGTAATGTTTTGTTTTTGTCTATTTACATACATGAGGGGGGCAGAGAATTAGGAGCACCTCTCAATATAGTGCAGTCCAGTACAGCATTGACCATCAACTATGAACTGAATGAACACCTCAATGACAAAAGAATTATAGGCATAAACATTATAGGCGTCATGAAAGCGAACAGCTGTATTAGATCGCAGTAGAATGTACTGGTGTACCTAATAAAGTGGCTAGTCACAAACTGCTATAGGATGCTGAGCAGTTAGCTTACACTGTGTATAGAGCTTCAGAGCTTCTCTGCTGAAAACAGCTGCCTTCTGTGGCTGGAAACGACGTTGGTTAGAGTGGTGAGACTGAACCAAAACAAGAAATTTGTGGGCTATAAAAGCAAAACAAAGGCCTGAAAGATGCTAAAATGCTTCTCAGAGCTAAGGAGGACTTGTTTCAGCTTTGCTTGTTTTCTCTGTTGTTGTGATATACAGTGGTCTTGATTCATAGGAATCTGTGAGACACTAAAAACAGTTGTATGCATCTTTTATGAACCCCATCCATTTGGCAGTCCCACACTAATTTTAAAGACTGGAGTAAAAATCCCACAGTTTGGAGTGGTTCTTCTTCCTCAAGACTTTCAGTGTCTCTGTGACCGCAGCCACACGGTGTTTGTTTGATGAAAGAGAGAATCCACTTTAAAATAGGATTCACTTTGTTGTGTCTGAATTATTTTACTGCTCGGTTTTAATCTGTGAATTTTGCCCTACTTGAACAACATCCATTGTGATTTTGCTGGAATATATGCACATATTCTGCAACATTCACCACTTGTATGTAAAATGACTAAAAGTCTGTGACCCCAGTTTGATGGTCAGAAGTGTCATTAAGAAGGCAGCTTTCTGTGCTTGCATGTTTTATCGACCAAAATCTCTGGAATAACACCATGGAATTTGTTTTAGGAAGTATTTTATCCTTCATTGCAAGAACACTGAACCTTGTTTTTCTCTGCTGTATCAGGCACAATAGCAGTCTGTTTTTACTGTCACACCAGGTGTTGGCATTGGCATTGTGGACCTGGGTTATGAGCGTCGCCTGGCCAACCAGCTGGGAGCTCACCGCGCTCCCTCCATCATCGGGCTGGTGAATGGCAGGGTGACCTTCTTCCATCAGGCGGTGGTACGGGAGCACCTGCGACAGTTCATTGAAGACCTGCTGCCCCACAAACTGGTGGAAAAGGTAAATGCAACAGACATAAATGCACTATTACTACATGTGTGCTGTCCTCAAAGA
The DNA here is from genome assembly GCA_027495735.1 of Lutjanus campechanus. Classification (NCBI taxonomy): domain Eukaryota; kingdom Metazoa; phylum Chordata; class Actinopteri; order Lutjaniformes; family Lutjanidae; genus Lutjanus; species Lutjanus campechanus. The sequence continues at coordinate 9,001 of JAJHUR010128044.1, forward strand.
ATTTTAAGTCAGATATTTTTATAGAATTTATAGAATCAGGAGTTACCTGTAGACCATATGGGTGTTTTGACGAATAGGAATTTTGTTTCTCATCTAGTTATAATTAAAGTAAAAGTAAAAGGCCTGATTATGACCCATCAAGTGTAGTTTTACAATTGGTGAAGTGGTGGTAAATAAAGCAGGTTTTCAGTTAGACTGTTATTTAATTTAACAAGAATATGTTTTTAAACTAATTGCCATTGTTTTTCCAGGTCACAGATGACAACTACCTTCCTTTTCTGGATAACTGGCAGGTGGAAAATAAGCCCAGCGTCATCTTGTTTGACCAAGTCCCTATTGTTCCCCTCCTCTACAAAGTAAGTGATTTATTTACACACTTACACACATGTGTGTTGTACTAATTAGATGAGATGTAGTATTGGAAAATGTTCTAGAAAGAACTGTTTAGTCTGGCTCTTCATGCTGGTTAGTATTCTGAAATTTGGTGCAGTTTCTATAAATACACAATAAAGAGCAGATAGATGAGACCACAATAGCAACTACAGATGCATCTGTGTGAGCATTTTCTATTTGAGATGATTTTTCTGTCTGCTTGTTGCCGTTTGTTACGTAGAATTGTAGCCTTTTAATCTATCAAATGCAGTGAAATGCATTGGCAGTATTGTTTTTTGTAGGCTAGGAAACATAAGAACACAGTTTCAAGCAGTCAGATTTTGTGGTTCTATCTCTTGTATAGTTATGAGTTTATATAAAAGCAGCTAGTCTGCCCTGAACTCTCCTTTTTTTTTACACTTTCTTCTCTTATTTCTTTTAATGTATTTGTTTTCATGGCTTTTATCTTCCCACTCCCACTCTTCAGTTAACAGCGTTCGCCTTCAGAGACTATGTGCGCTTTGGCTATGTGGACCAGGGTGACACACACAACACTCGGCTTCTGCGGCAGTTCAACATAAACACATACGCCCCCACCATGCTGCTGTTTAAGGAGGACACAGAGAAGCCTGTTGACATCATCCAGGTACATCCAGCATAGCTTGCAGCCTACACCATCGCCTCCTTAGTTTAATAAACATTCTGCTATATCAGAACATGATGGCTAGTTTTAAACTTGATGGTTGTTCCTTTTGATATTTGTCTTTTTGCTTTACGTTCATAACATCTCCTGCCCTTTCTCCTTTCCAGGCCAGAGGGATGAAGCGACAGATCATGGATGAGTTTGTCTCCAACAACAAGTTCCTGCAGGTGCCACGGCTGGTCAACCAGCAGCTTTTTGATGAGCTGTGTCCTGTCAAGCAGTTCCACCGACGGAGGAAGTGAGTAACATTTTCTGAGCGGTGCTGCTCTTAATACCTCGCTTAAATCGACCTCTTGTGAAATAAGACTTGATCAAAGGAGGCATCTTCCTTCAAGAAATAAAGGAAGATAAGCTGAGCCAAGTCTTGTGGGGGTTGCATTAGACTTCTAACATCATAAATTGTAAGAAACTGAAGTTGTTGTCACTGAACTGAAATGTTGCATAGTTAGACTGCCACAGCAGTTTAATTGAGTGTGAATGGTTTGCAGGTACTGTGTGCTGCTGATCACAGGGGAGGACAAGGACTTTCTCCCAGGCAATAAGGCCTTCCTGGACTTTGCGTCAGTGAACAAAAAGGAGGTGCTGCGGTTTGCGTACGTCTACCAGCGTCAGCAGCAGCCTCTCTGTCAGGCACTGCTCCCTAATCAGGCTGCGCTCTCACCACAGGTCAGTGAAAACACATGCATCACTATCAATACACAAACTCACTAACATGCTCTTAAAATCAAATCAGGGCTCATACACATGCTGGAAATCCTTGAGAATCCTTGAATTTTAAAGTAGGGATTTCAAGTGCTTGAAACTACTTTTATTTATTTAGTTTATTTAACCGTGACTGTGAACATTAATAAACTTTGCTGTAAATGTGACAGAGTGACAGTGACAGCCAAAATATTAATTTTCCTCTGTAGTCCCTGGACAAAATCACCCTAACTTTCATATTAAATTGTTTTTTTAATTATTAGTTGATAAAGGCTTAGGCTTAAAAAGTTATTGTTTGACTGATGTATAAAATATCAAGTCTAATTACAGACGTGACATATATTGAAACATAAAACTTTGTTGTGTTTTCCTTTAATTTGTCACCCTTCTGCAGAACGCTTTCATGAAACATCTTTTGGTTATTTGTAGCACAGTAACATCTGATTTAATGTGATGAAAAAATGTTTTGAGTATATTTATGTGCAGTATATAAACATTGACCACAGCTGTATGGTGCTGCATCTTGAAATTGCTTGAATTTGTTAAAGATGTAGGAACACAGCTACAGTCAAATGTATGATAGAAGTGAATCTGTCTGAAGGAAAAAAGAAAAGGATTTTCAGTCATCCAGCAGAAACTAACATCAAGGACAGTGTGCACCAGCTGGCAAATCTTTTATTTCCAGAAATGTACAGAATTTGATATGTGTCAGATTACAGATATGAGCAGTAAATGTGCTTTTTTTAAACACCACTCACAGGTGGTGATTCTTGAGAGGCGGAGCCAGGCTGGTAAGGTCCTGTTCCGCTCCGTGAGCGGCGGCTGGAACGGCAGTGAAGAAGATAAGTACAGGCTTCATGAACAGCTGGAGCTCCTTCAGAAAGACCCCACCTACCTGAGCTCAGACGCCACCCTGCCAGAACTCAACAACGAGATGGCCCCTGTAAGACGCACACTCACCTTAGTCAGGGCCGCACTGACTGGTGGGAAATCTGAGGCTGGACATTTTAATTGGAACAATTTTTGGATTTATGTTGTTCTTTTCTGTTTTCAGATGTTTATTATTCAGTGGATGAATGCTGCCTATGATTACATCCTTCAAATATATGATGACCTTCTCTACTCGAACTGGTAAGACAACACTCTCCCAGAACGTCTGCAGCATTTAGTGCAAAAAAAAGAGACATAAGAGATGTGGTGTACGTTATATATATGATATATCTGAAATGTATCAGAAGCTGAATCATGCTGCTGCATCAGATTGTTGCTAGAATGAACCTGGTGGGGACGCTGTAGGTACACATTTAGTGTGTCCTGTCATAGCTGTGATGCAGCCCTGCTGCTTCACACAGAGGCTACATGGAAACCGCAATGAGTGATATTGGTTGATAAGAGCTGCTGTGTATTTTCTCCTGCATGTTTCAATTATAACTTGTTTCTCTCCTCAAGGCGAGAGATGATGCCCATCCTGTCTCTGATCTTCTCAGCTCTCTTCATTCTCTTTGGCACCGTCATCATTCAGGCCTTCAGGTGAGAGGCACAACCCTGTTTCAATCTGAGACATTTTAATCTAATGATCAAACAGTTTACTCTTCATCACTTTAATTCAGAATGTTTGATACTTAAAGGTATAGCTTAGATTATTTGTTGTGAGGTTGTGTGGGGTACTTGCCAATAGTCAGTGTATTACATACAGTAAATGCTGGTTGGCGAGTGGCCAGTTTGGAGAAGCAGAGGGAGGAACCAACACAGAAGCTAAGCAACATGCTGCTGCGGACGGGGTCAACAACAGAAATTATTTTAGCCCCTCCAAAAGGTCCACCTAAAAAAAAAAAAATCAGTATCACTTTTAAGTGTACGCTGCATTTGGAATATTATTACTGTTTTACTTTACCATCAGACAGCCTTTTCTGATGAGAAACCGCCATTATATAAGCCAAATATCGCTCACTCCAAACCAACCAAACTCCGCAGATGAAATCAGTAATTTTACCTTCCAGGACACGGTAGTCGCTGGTCTACGACTGCCTCGATCTGTTAGTTTGTTTGTGTTATTGTGTGACCTCTGCGTGCCAAACGGCATCTGCTGTAATTAATGCACTGACTGTTGATAAGCACCTCATACAACCCCACATCAAATAATCTGAATCATTTCCTTAATGATACTGACTAGAACTACAATAGAAATGTCTTATTTAGCATTATCATATTTGTCTGTTAATGCGTATGATTATTCCTGGTTTTGAGTTCAGTTGAGTGAAATACAGACCAGATAGCTTTGACCCAAAGGAGTCTGAGCAATGTTTGTCCGCAATGATGATTTGCCTTCTGTGGTGTGTTTTCAGTGAGCCAGGTGAGAGCAAACCCCGGCAAACAAAGCCGAAGGAGCAACCACAAACTGAGAACGATGCTTCAGATAGAGCTAGTACCTCAAGGTAATGCGATGAAAGGATGTGAACACAAGCTGGACACAGAATACTTTGACCACCTTATTATTTTTTATTTTATCTTGTCCTATCCTGCTGTTTTATTTTATTTATTCAATTTTTTTTAACTGCACAATAAGAACATTTCTATGCGCATGTTAGAGAATTAGGCCCAATAAGAGGCAGCAGAAAACTGGAAAATAAGGACATCAAAGACCAGTGTATTTTAATTCCCACACAGGCTGGCTGAATGATGGTTTTTAAAACTCATTTTGTAGTTGAATGGCTGTCTGTCCAACTGTCAGGACCATGGGGGGTTTGTGGGTTTGTTCTAACGTCCTTGAGTTGTCAAATCAGTCCCCGTTGCCCCACAAGAAAGTTTCTCACTAATAATTAGACGTGACTCAGTGTGGTGTTAATGAATTCATACTTTCACAGACCAATACTGCCCCAACTGCTATAAATAGAAAGTTAAGACGTGTGTCAGTGTTTTGCCAGAAAGCTGTCTCTGTTTGTCTGCTGTCTGATTAATAGTGCTTTGCTGTGAGTTTTATACCACATCTTTACTTTTGCTCTAGCCACTGTACGATATTTCATACTCATGAAGTCTGAGTTGCTCTTCAGTGTGAGCCTGAGCCAACCTCCATATAACATTACTGTCATCTAAAGATATCACAGTTTGTGGACATGTACAGTAGCTATGATTTTCCACGATCAGTAGAGTGATTGAACTTTATCTGCATACTGTCCTGATAATCACTGTATGCATGTATCTATGTTTGTTGTTAACACATTGTTTTTATGTTGCCAGCAATCCAGATTTTGAGATGAACTGAGGTGGACTTTGATTGTGTGTAAAATGTATCGCACAAGGGCTTTGTGAGGTGTATTAATTAAAGCACACAGTGATAATTAACATGCTGAAAAAAGTGAGCTTTCTTCACAAAGGAAATTGCCTCAAGCTAGTAGTAAAGTATTTTTTTTTAAATCTCTCCTGCTTCTACTGTGGTGTTTAAAGGATAGGTTCTGTTTTTTTATTTTCAAACCTGTCTAATCACACTTGTGAGTTATTGAGAGATATATTGATAGTTGCAACACAGTAAACAAGGACAGACTCCATAATTCATACAAATGTATTTCCCATTTCTCTTTCCCTCCCTTTATCTTTTTCTTTGGTCCATGCAGTCGTCCTCCCAAGAAGGACTTTGTGGAAGTGACCGAGCTGACGGACATCACGTACACCAGCAACCTGGTCAAGCTCAGGCCGGGCCACATCAATGTTGTCCTGGTGCTCACCAATGCCTCCAAGACTGCCCTGCTCAGGAAATTCGCCAAGGAGGTTTTTTCTTTCTCTGGGTAAGTCTGAACACTGCAGTTTCTATTTTTAATTGTTTTGATTTTTTTTTTTTCACACATATGAAAAATGAAAGTCTTAGTTGGCCTTTCGCTAAACCCCTCTTCCAAACAGCAACTGTCCAATCATAGCTTAGTAACTGTAACTAGGCAGCGCTGGCCTGTCAGCCTTTGAATTTCACTACATGTTGAAACCTAAAACAAAAGTGTAAATATAGGAGGAATGGATTAAACTTTGTCTTCTTCTGCTGTAGCTCAAGCTGCGAACTTTTGCATGTCTGGCTAATTAACACTAGCTTACCACCTGCAGTAACGTTGCCTCCAGCTTGTGTTAGATACCAATGCATTTGCTTTAGTGATATTGCAGTAACTTTAAATTACAGTATTAAGGGTATGTGATGGAATAATACACACATATTGTCCATTGGTCCACTAATTAATCCCAAATCTTTCTGCTGCTACAGGACTCAGACCCTCCACTTCTCCTTCCTCAACGCTGATAAGCACCGTCACTGGATGCCATCACTCCTTCACTCATGCTCTGAAGCTATGCAGAGCGGGGGCCACTCAGATGAGGACGAAGAGTCTTCAGACTACAGTGGCCACGTCTTGGCCCTCAATGGCCACAAGAAATACTTTTGCCTCTTCAGACCTGTCTTCACAGGGGACGATCCCAACGACTCCTCATCCGAGACCTCATTCTCCTCTGACAGCAGGAGAAAGTCCCGGTCCAGGTCCAGATCCAGCTCCCACTCCAGGTCCAGGTCCCATTCCAGGGAGGATGGGGCTGTACCCAGGAGAGGCTCCAGTAGGGCCACCAGCATAGAGGTCCATCACAAGCTGGACAGGCTGGGACTGTGGATGGAGAGGCTTATGGAGGGCACTCTGCCCAGATTACGGGTTCCTGCATGGCCCTCTCTCGATGAAACCTCTAACAATTCCTCCACAGAGAGCTGAGGTCAAAGTAACAAAGGTATGAATGGTTGAGGATACACACGGTGGTCTTGCCTCCTGATTAAGTTGTTTAGCAAGAAAAAAGCAGTTTTCAAATTATTATTTAAGATATCTTTCTCACAGATAGGTTGCTGCACTGAACTGTTGCAGCCTGTTTACAGAATGTTTTATTTTAGCCAATAGATAGTGTGGAGCAGGTGGAAATTGATGGCTTAGACTAGTTTGCTACCACAAACCTTTAACATGCGCATAGTGAGGCAAAGTCTGAGCTGTACGATGCAACTTCATGTCTAATGTACAGAGACAGGAGGAGGAAAAAGGAGAGAAACTACCAGAAAAAAACAAAAAAACAAATGCAGATGAGTTTCACTTGATGTGTGCTGAAACATGTCTGAGCTGTCGCACATGCATACACCGTCAGTCTTCTCACACACGCGCACACACTAGTGGTGTGGGTTGTTAGCTAACTACAGCACTTTGTAAAGGAGAGTTACTGAATGATTGCATGCAAAGCGGATTTTCATATTGCTTTATTTGCTCACATGTGACGGCCGGAGTGTTTTTACTATCAGTGTTTATGACCCACAAACAGCCCATACACCTCAAGGTAGAGATGTTAGCTGTAGCTAGCTATGTGTGGATTGTGCCCGTGTGTGTGTGTGTGTGTGTTGCAGATTAACTCTGTTTTTTGTTGTTGTTGTTTTTTTGTTTTTGTTTTTTTGTTATTTTCCTCTCCTTTTAACTCTTGTCTCTGTACAGTAATTATGTGGATGGAAAAGCGCTTTTTTTTGCTCTACTTGCTTTGAACCACCAACAGCCTCTAAAATTTGTTTTGAGACTAAACACATCTTTACAATCGACTCTTGTCAACACCCTTCCTAAGTCCCGCCCCTTTTTGCTCTGTGCTCCAATAACAGTTGAACAGTTTACCTATTGTTAGCAAAACACCAGCTAGCTAATGATTTATGTAGGCTAGATAGCTAGCATTTTGCTAACATTAGCTAAGTTCTGCTGGGTATCAAGCTTGCTCAACTGTTTTAATAACAGAGTAAAAGGGGGCGGGGCCTAGGTAGGGTCAACTGACAGGCCTCTTTTTTGAGTTTGACCTTTGGCAGCATGTCGCTCAGAGATATGGTCAGATGTCCGCATGGGTCGATACAAATAAAGGCTTGGAAACTGAGCCTGATGCACTGAATTTATAGATAAATTATATGTTTTTTATTTTTTACCTTTGGGAGCCTTCAGTTGAACTTCATACTCACATTTGTTTGCTATTAGAGATCTAATGCAACCTTTTCTGATTCCAGGCATAAAGACATAGACAATTTAACATCATTGTAAGCAGCAATAATCAACTAATAATTCTACAAATCAGTTTTAAATAATGGTTTATGTTTGATTGAATAGGATTCTTTCTGATGTTTGTTTTTTCCTCAAACCAAGTTGCCATTTCTTGCCACTCTTAAGGAATTTTAATTGAATATGCTTCCAGCCAAGATTGAATTCTGATGAAGTTCAATATCATTTTGGGTAAGTGGTACCCAAAATGTTGCAATCTGCCTTTTTGTCTGATATGGCTTATTTTTTTTTAAAGTTCTTGTTATTTGTCTGAATCAGGTAGAAATGATAAATCATACAACTTTTGAAGCCCCTTTTAAGCCTGTGCCCTTAAACCACTGTAAATGTTAATGCATGGAATAAGCAGACCTGAAATCACTCATAAGTTTTTAGTGAATTTGCACTGGCAACTTAAATGTTTCAGCTGCTCTATCTCTTCCTTTCACTGTAATGGAATAATTTGCTGCTCAACAAATAATAATAATAATTGCAGTACACTGTAACTTGTAATCTTTTTTTTTTTTTCTTGTATGTCCTTTGAACTTCATGTATGTCCATATATCCAACTGTGAGAAATGAAGTGTAAATTGTTAAAAGAAACTGCTTTAAAACAGTTTATTTATTAAAATGTGTAGAGAAGTTTAACCTACTCTGATATTTATGTCATTTTCCTTCATGCTTTTTTTTTTAAAGTAAGAAACATTTTTAACTACAACAGTACAGCATTCAACATGTTAATGTAGGCACATGCATCACAAATTAAGGCAAGATGAATTCTCCAGCTTACAGTCTAGCAGTTAGCTTAATGTTATGTTTATTAAAATTACACTGTACATAAAGTAAATTTAAATATGTGACATTGTTTACAATCAGTTGATGATACAAGAACAAATATTTACCATAAATAGAACTACTGCTAAACATGAATTCACATTTTCAGCAGCGTTTGACACAGTACAGGTCATGGTGGTTTAAAGAACCAACAATTGTGTGTGTGTTTTGTACTACAATACTGACTCAGTACTCATTAGGAATGTTAAACACTTTCTTCATGCTCAGGTCTTCAGGGCCAAAGGAGGTCGGCAGCAGCTCATTCACAGTCATCTTCACGTACGAGCCATCAGGCTTTGACAGGTACACGTCCCAGTTTGGCCCAAACTGTGACGGAAATGACGAAAAATAAACATTAAAGCTGCAGGTGAACAGGCCCATCATGTGAATCAAATGATGATTATCATACAATACTCAGTTTGTGTTGACAGTAGGTAGCACAATCACTATGACTCTTAATTAGCAGTAGTTCAGGCTCAGGCCACCGCTCTTAATTAAACGGAAAAATTTGGGGCAGATTGGACAGTGTATATTTGAGCTGCAGTTTCTGTTTCCTGGCAAAAAAATCTAAATTTGCTGCACTGCCAGGGCTACGGTGTTTGATGAAAACTCACAATCTTTTCAATAAAGCATCATCAAGGAGGAGGACATGAAAGTATAAAACAAGTTATTTCCTCTTGCCAGTAGGTCGTGCTATGACAATGACTTTGACCATATACAGTAAAATGACAACAACTTGTCAGGCAAAAAAATAAAAATTGACCATATTGCCACAGTTGCGCCACTCAACGAAAACAGAATTTTTAACAATTATTAATTGCAATGAGTTGAGTTTGAAGTGAATCTAATCATTTCAAAAAGTTGCTGAGGAACCCGTAAAAGTGTCTCACATTTTAAGTTAGCTAATGTTAGCAAACCAGTTTTGCTAACATTAGCTAAACTTAATATGTGACTATATGTTGCTTATACAGGAAAGACAGAAAGTTGACCAAAGGATCAAGTTTGCTCAACTGTTATTGGAGCATAGAGCAAAAAGGGGTGGGAAAGAAAGAATACAGCAAGTTTAAATTCTCTCTCAAAGCACCCTGTCTCATTGTTTGTTTAAGAGATTTTTGTAGGTGGTCCTGTCTGACAACAAAAAGTTAATAAGAAACTAACATGTTATGCATTAGCCATGCCAATTTTTCAGGGGGAAAAAAACTCCAGCTGAAAACATTTACACTGTCCTATAATGAGAGCTTTACATATCAGCACAGTCTGGACAACAAGAGCCCCTGAAGCCAGTAGACCAGCAGAGATCATACCTCTCTCATGAACTGCCTGCAACCGCCACACGGTGAGATGAACTGGTCGTCCAGGTCACTGAAAAGAACATATGAGGAAAATGTAGTCGGCAAACAAAACTAAAGGTCTGAACTCTCAACTTGGCAAACAGGAACTTGATTATGTCAAGTCTGGTTATTTCTATAGCACAGTAGAAAAACAACTCACTGTTAATTAAGGTGCCTTAAAAAGTGAAAAACACAATAACAAAGAAAACATGATCACAAAGACATGTGGGGATACATAGAAAACACTAGAAAAGCCCAGTTTTTAGCCTGGATTTCAAGCATCCAGTGGGTGGGGGCTAATCAAATATGTAGCGGGAGGCAGATACTCTATTTGGGGGGCCGTCTACAGAAAAAGCACAGCCGCCCTTAGACCTCAAATGACTCTCTGGGATGGAAAGCAGCAGCTTATCTGATGATCTCAGTGTTCTAGGTCGACAGAGGGGCTGTAACAGGTCAGTGAGATATGCTGGAGGTAGCTTGTTCAAAGCGTTAAAAGTGAAATCTAAATTTCACTGGTCATTGATTTTGTGGCTGATGTTTATATCTGGTGAGATGTATTCATGTTGAACACAAAGATGTTGCACCCTTCTTAATAATAATCATACTGTAAGTTTCCCTGTTCTGTAAAATGTCTCCTAATGACGATTTAATCTATCTATCTATCTATCTATCTATCTATCTATCTATCTATCTATCTATCTATCTATCTATCTATCTATCTATCTATCTATCTATCTAAGCTTTGGCTCATTTATGTGCAGCATGTTAATTGCTGCTTGACAGAGGCTGACATCCACCTTTTTGCTGCTTCACCTGTTGGTCAACTTTTATCCAACTGTTACATAAGACAGACCAGAGGAATAATAGGGGAAGTTAGACTCAGGTTGGTAGTGTTTTGTGACGTGCAAAGAAGACGTGCATGAAACTAAACACGTAGTAAAGTGAGTCATGGTATGGTAATACAGGAAAGATGACTGTGGGCTTGTGCAAGGACAGGGTGGATGCTACCGTTTTAGAGGAAATATACAGATGGCTTTCGTTATTACAGACTGGATTACTTTGATTTCGACGTTACCTGGCAATTGCAATGGCCTTGAAACTTCTGTAGCCCTCTGACACTGCCTTGGAGATAGCATTCCTTTCAGCACACACACCCAGGTTATAACATGCATTTTCCACATTGCAGCCTGCCGGGGACACAATTAAAATGATCGCCTATTATGAGTACATGTGATACACTGAAATGAAAACCAAATTAGACAAAAAAAAAAAAAAAAAAGTTACAAAACAGGGGCGTTTTCAGCATCAAAGGGGCTGTCTGTTTACTCCTTCTGTCCTGAACAAATAGTTACTCATTGGGTATTTGCACTCACAGCTGTTGGCCAGCCATTTGCCCTCCCCACACACACATTTCTGTTGAGGGACACGTGACTCGTTAAGCTTTGTACGGTCCAGCACCACCGGCAGGAGACTAGTGTCTTTGCCTTAGTGTTGACAATGATTTGACATCTCTGTCAATGTATACAGCACTGTTGACACAGGTGACGCAATGACAAAAGGTCAACTTAGTTCATGGGAAAGAGAAGGCTTTGGACCTGAGAAATGTGTCATTATTTTTCATTCAGTTAGAATGATAAAGTCTTATCCTGGCGAGGATTAAATGATGAGCTGCTGTAGAGAGACATGTTAAAATTACAACTGTACTGAACATTTCTCCAAACATTTGAGCTGTCTGCTGTGAGGCAATCATTAACACAGTTAAGAAATATGAATTTTGGATCAAGTTAACATTCAATTTTATTGTACTTTGTACTTTAAATGACATTCTGTTACTTCCTCCTCACGTCCAATGATCTAGAACAAAAACAAAGCAACAAGCACACAGTTGTCTTGAACACAAGTTGCATAATGCTGTGGCTCCGAGTTCTTCCCTACTTGAAATGTGGTAAACTTTTACTTTCATTTTTTTGTATATGATTCTTTAAAGTATACTTGCTGATAAAGGCAAATAACTTGATAAATTAGCATCATGGAAACACTTCAGTGATAAGAATTAAGTGTTAATACAAAATTTAAAAGCAGATGTTTAATAAACATGCTTTCCTGTTCATCCTAAACCTAAACTTTCACCCTCATGCCAAATATTTACTCTAATCAAACAATCCAGAGGCAAACTTTCACATGTACCTTACCTGTAATCACACAGTTGTCCCGGGTCAGGAGAGCTGCCCCTACCCTGAATTTGCTGTAAGGACAGTACGCTTGCTCCTTTGCCTCATGAGACTGGTGGATCAGCTTCTTGACTGTGTCCTGGGACACATTTCTGGAGCCCTGGTGGTCCTTAATATGCAGCATCTCCCTGCCAAACTTGACTTGGTCCATACTTGCTCTTGGTTTTTTTTTGTGAGGTTGTTTTTTTGAGTCAGTGAATGAGTCTATTGTGGCTCAGCTTTAAATGTGAATGGGACAGAGTGAAGGGGGAGAGGGGGCAGTCACAGCCAATCAGCATGTCAACACACTGCCATGAGGCAATAGGAGGAGTTTTTGTTGTTGCCATTACTCATTTTGAGTAGGACATATGTCAAAGGGAACTTCAGGCAGGTTGCATCAGGTAGGAAAACGATGTTGGTATTGTTTTTAATTTCAATTTCAATTTATTTATTTGAAGGGACAGTGCAAGTTGATGAACGTCATACAAAGTGCAGAGACGTAAACAAGCCAGATTGTAGCCATAGGCTAATTTCCATCTGTTGTCCCCTGGCAGATGTTCCCTAAATTATCTATTGTGTATTTGGCAGTAATTGACTATTAATAACAAAGGAGACAGTTTGAGAAAATATTCATCTTTATTGTCGAGTCCAGCTTCTCTTTTAGCTCATTGGAGAAATGTAATAAAATGAAATAGGTGTGACGTGCTTTTATATCACTTCTGGAAAACACAGTATAACTATAAAACTATAAAAAAAACAAAGTGCATTTAGTTCCATATAGAAGTCAGACTTGGTTTATGTTTTTCTAACAAACTCTTCTGTCTTCTAATATTCACTAAGGGAGAAAAAAGTCACTGAGCAAATGTATTCATGTTTTTATAAAAGTACTGTATAAAAGACAACACAAAATCACAGTAGAGTCTTGAAGGGAAAATCTGGCACTTTTAATGTGGATGTCCAGTCAGTGTTGATGGTAAATGTGGTCGATTAAAGCAAGCAGAGTGCTTATTGTTTACGTGTTTCATGTAAAACAGGCAGCCAGGGAGGGGCATGTCGCAGACATTGATTTGTATTTACAGAAGACAATAGCACTGTGACTGCCATGGATGTAGGAAGGAGAGCAGTCCCATTATCTGAGTCTCAGCTCACCAAGCTAACAGCAGTTAGCTTTAGCAATGAGCAAAGCTGTCTTTCCATCAGGAAACTCCTTAAACAAATTCTGTTTTCCCTGTAGGTCCCTGAGACTGCAGTGTGGTGACAATCCCTGGAGCTCCCAGCTGCACACAGTGAGTTCAGTGAGTCAAATTTGTAAGGAATTTAAAGACCTTACCTTTTTAGTCGGGCCCGTCACCATGTGCAGACAGGATGCTCCTCCCAACAAAGACTAGTCGAAACAACGCCAATTATATGGTAGAAATTATGTATTACCAAATTCAAACCGCCACGAAATAAAGGACTCGGAGAACAGATTGAAAAGTACAGCCTACGGGATCGATTTAATCTGAGTTCACAGATACATCAACACGCAGTAAAACATCGGACATCGAAACAACGAAACAGCAATGAACATCAGATCTCAGTATCTTTTATACAGTCGTCGTGGCCTCCCATGTTCGTGTGCTTTGATATGTGTGTCAGTGAGCGTGTATGGGAGTGCGTGGGTGTACATGTATACACGATCTAAGTGTTCCTGGAAATCTGCACGGTACATGACCGGGGTCTGGTTTCCTTATCTGGCGTCGCCTAAACTTCCTCGCCAGGTCAACTTGACCTGGCTCAGTTTTCGCCTATTCTTCCTATTAGTGGTTATGACGCCTGTTCCCACACTAAAGTGAAAAACAACACCAAATATGGAATGTCCTACACACAGGGGGCTATCAATATTGCAACTACCATGATATTAACTAAGTTGTTTTTCAGAACATTTACTTGGCCAGCTTTCCGAACTTTGTCTCTCTCAGAGTGCCGTGACCTCTAATTCCTGGCTTATTTGCACCATTTCGCCACAACAGTGTTCGTCCCGGTGACCGGCCGTGTTCACTTGGAGGCTGCTGAGCCCGGTTGTATTGCCCACTAATGGCAGATAATAGTAAGCTACTTTAGCAAATAACAAGTAAGCTAAAGCTGTCTGTCCATCATGAAAGCTCTGTAGCTAATTAAATAACCAAGCGCTGAAGCTGAGCAGACATCAGAGAGAACACCAGAACATATTTTTGCAATAAAATATGATCCAGTTTCACCCAAATCAATGAATAAATTTATAAAACTGTGTTTCTGTACAGTGAGGCTCATTTCCCAGAAACACTCCAGTCCTCTCTAGTAAACGAATGTATTCTCCTTCTAATGGTCCACACCATCACAAGCGTTTCATTGGATGCAAATTTAGTGTACGCCCTCGAGTGGAGGATGAGTCATCACCAGTTTTGAATTGTTTTCCAGGAAAAGACAAATTATGTAACGCCATTAAAAATAGGCTACCTGAGAATATCTACAAACAACTTTTTTTTGTCATTGTTGGGACATGTACTGGCATATAGGTGACATATAGGGCAGTACATATGGGATAAAAACACATCAACATCGATTTTAACTTCATGGGAACTTAACAAAAATAAACTCCTTAGTGCGTACTATATTCACCAAGAAAACTCTGTTTTCTTGCTCACAGAGGCGTGGTGGTAGCACCTACGTGTACCAGGATGCATTGTGCACAAGCTTCTGATGCCCACAACCATGCTGCTGTGTATCACTTTAGCCTAAAGCAATTATTTTGTTGGCCAGAACAAAGCATTGGGTGACAAAATCTAGCACACCTCCTGGCTCCCCAGAGGTGAAGACTAGAAATCCCAGCTGAAATAGTCTGTAGTTCTTATTTAAGATCGTCAGAGATCGCTGTGGTGCAGAACAGCAAAAGTTTTGCAGCAGGAGAACTCTTGGTCCAAAGAGCACACACTGAGAAATGTATTGCTTCAATTGACTTCATTTACCATTAACACTGACTAGATATCCACACGAAAAGTGCCAATTTTTTCCTTTAAAGTAAGTTTCTTATCAAGAGTTTCATCAGCTGTTCTGGATGACCCAGCTGATCCATCCGTGGTAGTTTCTGACCCTGGTGTAGACGCCGGGGTAGTAAGCATAGGCGCAGCCGATGCCCCAAGAGACAATGCCCTCAAGTTTACCGTTACAAACGAGTGGTCCTCCTGAGTCACCCTGAGGATGGAAAAGAAAACCATTGAAAGTTTTTGTTCAGGTAGTCTGATACAACTGAATGTAAAATAAGAAAAAACACAACTAGTGATTATTTTGATTGATAATCGCTTAGTTGTTTGGTCTGTAAAATGTCAAAAAAAATGGTGAAAAATGTCAATCAGTGTTTGCCAAAGCCCAAGATGACATCCTCAAATGTCGATATTCTGTTAGCGGTCATAGAGAAGTAAAGTAACCAGATAATATTCACATTTGAGAGGAAAATCATAAATGTGAAATCAGAGAATTTGGGCATTTTTCAAACCGATGAATTGATTATTAAAATAGTTGTCAATTAATAGTTAATTCATTGATTAATCGATTCAATTCAATTAAATCGATTTTTAAAAACTGATATAATAAATCACTTGTCCGTGAATGTTCTCCTTCGTCCAGGTCATCGTAATCTCAAGGAAAGATTAAATCAAAAGCAACTGGACTTGTTTAAATGTCTTTTCAAGATGTTTTGACTCTCATCCACGAAGCTTCATCACTTCATGCCTGTCAGACTAGTCTGAGCTAGTCTAACTAAATGGTGGGAACCCACCTCAGTGGATGTGTTCAAATTCACAAGTGCTCTATTCAGTTTAATGACAGTCGTTAGGAGTCGTTAGGCCAAGTTGTTGAATCTCCTGGGCAAAGATGAAATCTTAATAAATCGCTTATCTGTTTTTTTTTTGTATTTACAGTGGATCAAAGCACTGTGAGTAATGTGAAAGGGTTTGTTTGGACTGACGAATCAAGAGAGAATTTTCACGCTACTCTGCAGTTTCCTACAGCAATCCAGAGCATTTTCTTTATTTCAAATATTGGACCGTTGTTTTCGTTTTCTGGACCACAACTCTGCTCTTATCAACCCTGTACTCAGCAACAGCAGGCAGCTGTTTTCCACCAAGAATCTCCAAAAACCTGTCCACTACAAGCCCAGACAGCACACAGACAAACGTGTGAGAAGCTCGTAAACATATTGGAGCTTTTAGCAGCTGATGAGACAGATATTTTTTCTCAGTAATTGGTGAAGATGAAAAACAGCTTCAACAAGAGTAAATATTGTGAGGTGAGAAACATGACGTCACTGCTGTATGCTCACACATTTGCCAACAAAGTTGATAAAATGTCAGTGTTGTCTGTACAGCTTCCACTGTTCCACTGCCCCTTAGGCCGGGTTGCACTAACAAGGATTAATTTTTAAACTTGATTAAGTCATGGTTTAACTTTAAATGATGCTGCACCAAACTATAAATCTAGCTTAAAATGGAGAACAATTCAATTTAAACCTCTCATTAGACCTCAGTTTAGTTTTTACTCTGATTCAATTTAATTCTGTTGCACCAAAAGCTTAAACTCCAATTTAAGATGTGATCTTTAAACTTACCCTTGAGGAGGTTTAACTTTTAAAAATGGCTGCCTTTTTTTTAAGATGGGTTGAGTAAAATAATCAAGTTCCTCAAAGAACATTAAAGGACAAATTCAACCGAGTTGAGTTTTATGATGCGTCTCTTCTTTCTTTCGACAGATGGTCCATTAAAAACAGTCTGCCAGTTGCTGCCAGGCAGTCTGTTTTTTTTTACTATGCTAATGTCCATTTTTTGATCTTCTTTTTTAAAATCTTTGCCTTATTGTTCCATTGATTTGGCCAACAGGTTTTTCTCAAAAGAGAGAGAGAGATAAAAGCTTCTCTGCTGAGCCATCATGAGCAGACTAACTAGGCTAAATAATTTTTGTCTAGCAAGCAAACGTTGTATTGTTCTGTTCACTTTTTAGTTAGTTTGCAAACAATGCAATGTTTTGTTAACTTTGTGGCTAGCTAGAAAACAATGTAATGTTTTCTTAACTTTTTAGTTAGTGAGCAAACAGTGTAATGTTTTGGTTTTTTTTACATTTTGGCTAGCCACCATGTAAATGGCCAAAAAAATCTATTATTGCAGCTTTAACAGAAATAGAAAAACAAATAACTTAGATGAGTTGTTGTTTGCTGTCGATCAGAGTAATAACAAGTTTCAGTTCTGTGTTTGACTGTGTTTTGGACTGGTGAGACTGGTATTACATTGTTACATCATCAGTCATCACGTTTTAGGCTTTATTAGATTTTTCCTGTTTACTGCAGGATTTGTATTTCATTTTTACATGTAATAAACATGTCTACATGTCTACGTTAGAGGTACTTATCACGTCCTGTGAAAATCAAATGAAATCTCTCCCTTCTGAATACACACATGACTTTGTGCCTCACCTGACAGGAATCTTTCCCACCAAAGATGGAGCCAGCACAGATCATGTTGTCTGTGATCCTGAAGTAGTAGTAGTACCAGCAGTTGGAGAAGATGTCCACATCCACAGCTCTCAGTACAGGTGACAGGCTGTAGCTGTTGAGCCAAGTCACACCCCAGCCGCTGACTGTGCACCGGGTCCGGTCATCCAAGGGGGGTGATCCTGGTTCTGGCAAAAGGGCCGGCTCGACCCTGGCATTGATGATAACTGGATGGTCCAACTGACCCATAGAGGACAAATCCTTCAGTCAGTCACCATGAAAAGCTCATTCTGAGGGTAGCATTGTACATTTTCTGTTCACATTACAAATGGACTTTATACAGTATGAATAAAGAGGGTTATTGCTCTTCTAAATTATACTCTGCTGTCTGTGCTATTGACTGATGACTCATGAAAATGGCATACAACACTATAAAAGAGAATACAATGAATAAAATGAACAGATGGAGTCATAA
>JAJHUR010128045.1:3601-26109 GCA_027495735.1 Lutjanus campechanus
TCTTCTCTGAAAATAAGCATTTTTAGTTTCTTCAAATGCCTTTAAAACAGCAACAATATGTAACATGTTCTTACCCGAAACAGCCAAGGTCCACTGAACTGAAATGAAAATCATTAATCCACTAAAAATGAGTATATGTTTGACGGCCATGGTGTTGGCTAAATGTGGCTTTAAAACAAAACAGAGTGAATGAGCACCTCTCCGTACACAGAGGTCCATTTATAGTTGCAGCCAAAGAGCAAAGGGCAAATGGAGGAGCCTGTCAACGTGAGACAGAGGCGTGCACGCACAATTAAGTGCATTTACTCAGATCTGACTGTACTTTATGTGAGTATTTTCCTCTCTTGCCATTTTATACTTCTACTGCACTACAATTCAGAAGGAAATATTGTGCTTTTTACTTCACTACATTTGTCATCTTTAGTTACTCGTTACTTTGCAAATTAAGATTTTTACATATAAAATATGAAAATGTACGAGTACAGCTGATTAATGTTGATTAGGTGATTGACAGAAAATGACGACTATTCTGATAATAATTTTTTTGTTCATGCAAAAACATTTGGATTTGTTGCTTTTCCTTTTAATTTGTTTGATTATTTTGTGGTTTTGACTATTGGTTAGACCAGAGGCTGTCAAAGTGAGAGGCAAGTTACAGCAGTTTCAGAGGAGTTACAAAACATTACATTAGTTATTAAACGTAGATCACATAGAACAGCCTAAATGTGTGTGGTCCGTTTAAAGCAATAGTTCAGAGATACAATACTGGGACATTTTAATTAATGATAATAAATGTGTTTGGACAAACCTTTTTTATGTATTTATGTATTTGGTACAGTCTGAAGTTATGTAAAACAGCAATTAGGTTATCTTAGAACTCAGTTTACAAGAAGAAAGTGAACAGCAGCTCACAAGAATATTTACTTTCCATTATCTTATTATATATTAGTATGTTTTACTTGCTCTTTTAAATGTTCTTTTATTGACATTCTGTCTGTCTTATATGAGATCATCATACAATATATGTGATCTGATATGAAAATATCTCATATATACTGTATGTGTTAACTCTTTTAAAATTTACATACTTTTTATGAAGGTATTTCTTTTATCTACATTTTACTCATTGATATGAGCTTATTTCTTTCATTTTACACTTTGTGTATGGCTGCTTTATGCTATATAAATAAAATTATTATTATTATCTTGGCTCAATTGTTGAATGTCTGTGAACAAGCTTTTTCTGAGATTAAGCCCACAGCCCCAGACTTCGAAAACCCCTGGGTTAGACAAAACCAGCCTTGTGAAGGAGTCCCTTTGAGTAATTTTGACAGCATTTCTCACTGTTTTATGACTTTTTAAAACCAACCGATCAATCGATCACTTGAGAGTTTGAGTACTTTTACTTTTAATACCTCAAGCACTTGTTATACTTTTACTTAAGTAACACTTTCAATGCAGTTCAGTGTTTGTCTTACTTGTAACAGCATATTTTTACAGTGTTTCTATGTACTTCACTGTGTTGTCTCACATGGGAGTATTACAATAAGGACAGCAAATTAGAAAGGAGTAACTTCAGTTCTGGTTTAAAGAAATACTGTAGAATACAAATGTTCCAGTTCTTCTCTGTAAACTTGTCTGGAAATGATACTGTCTTTATTTTGAAGTCCTTGACAGTGCAATAAATTTAATATTGTGCAAGAAAATGTGCTTGACGCTTTTTAATCATTAATCTTAACTGTGATCTAATTAATTCTTTATCTGTTTTATTTTAGTGTCGGAGTACAGAACACTATCTAATGATTGTTAACCAGGAGCAGCTCAAGTTATTAGTGTCTTATAGCCTCAATAAATCATCATATTATAATGATGATTACATTGTTTTATGGTGCCTTGAATATATTATATTGCAGCTTTACAAACCTCTACAGCTCATATTTGAGCAGGCCAGACTTCAACCCATGCTTTGTTTAAAAAA
The DNA here is from genome assembly GCA_027495735.1 of Lutjanus campechanus. Classification (NCBI taxonomy): domain Eukaryota; kingdom Metazoa; phylum Chordata; class Actinopteri; order Lutjaniformes; family Lutjanidae; genus Lutjanus; species Lutjanus campechanus. The sequence goes on from JAJHUR010128045.1 coordinate 5,580, forward strand.
GTTTTCAAGCAGAACAACCGTTTATTTGAATTTGTGGCAGAATTAATTGACAACATGAGAGTTTGTGTGTGTACAGGTGGGTCTGTCTGTACATCTGTGGGATGTTTTGCAGCAGTGTGGTTGAAAATCCTCAGCACTCTCACATTGACTGGCCTTGTGGTTCAGACAGACCATCACAAGGTCACATTGTTTTTTCAGTATCAGCATTTGGATGTATTACAGCAAAAGTTTTTGCAAAATAAGCATAATATCTGAAAGACTGACAGAGAAATGACTATGAACAAATAAAAGAAAGATTACATTTATTCACAACAAAATAATTAAAATATATGACAATGCAGCAATACAGCCTTTCAGACTCTGTTGCAAGGATATACAGAATCAACTTAAAGGATCAGTGTTTGCAATTTGCAAACACTGATTCTCACTCTCCCATTCCAAGTATGAACCTATGGTGGCTGCAAAAGTCAAGAAAAATGCAAAAGGCTGTATCTAGAGCCTATGTTTGGTTTGTCTGTTCAAGGCTACTGTAGAAACACAGCATTGCAATATGGCAGCCTACCAAACCACCCAACCCAAATGACCCAAACCATTAAAGGCAATGAGTAATAGCCTTATCAGAGTCTGGTGGATCATGATTTCGTGATCCTGGAGCAAAACATGCTCCCTGTTGTACTTAGATATGCCTTGTAATGTCTTATGCTGAAAGGAAAACCAAATTTTGAGGATGGTTAAAAGACATTGCTGGATGACCTGTAAGAGCCACATATATTCACACAGCTAACGTTAGCAACATGCTAGCTAGCTAGCTAGGTAATCTATATCAATAGTTAACTAGCTAGGTAGTTAGCTAGCATTTTGCGAACATTCGCCAATGTCTATGAAGATTCTCAGTCATCCAGGTCATGGTATTTTCTAAGAGTTATTGTGGGCAACTGGATTTACGGAGATTCTTAAGGATGTTGTGCCTCTCATCCAAGAGGCTTCTTCAGTGTGTGACTCATGGACCATGATTCACATCCTTCTCAAGGTGTTAAAGACCCCAAAGGTTAAAAACCTAGAACTCCCCTCAAGTCAGTTAGAAATCGAAGAAATCTTTTGGATGAGAGATGAAACATCTTCAAGAACCTAAGCAAGTCCAGTTGCCTATGATAACCCATAGCGGATAACACTAAGATATGACTATAGCATATGGCCGATGTCACTTTTACAAGAAAAGGAGAAAGTTGACTGAGGTACCAAGTTTGCTCAACTGTTATTGGAGCACAGAACAAAAAGAGGTGGGACTTAAGAAGGGTCAATTTGTTATATTTCCAAGGTTTCCAGTGTAACTGGATTTTGGAAATTTAGAAACTCATTACTACGGGATGATTCCATTGTGCCAAATGTTTGCATTTTTTGAGGCCTAGAGGCCTAACTCCACCAAGCACTTTTCAATTTTTTCTTTCTCTAGAAATCAGCAAATCAGTTGCTTTTTTGGGAAATCTTTATGAAATGAAAGAGTCCATAAAATAAGTGTTACCTATAATAAATCTAATCAAGTGAATTGGAGAACAGACTCACCCAGAAAAAGTGATTTTCTTAATCCTTATTTAAGTAACATTTGCAAAAACACAGTATAAAAATACATACAATATTTGCATATAAAATACATTCATGTACAATCCAAATAGATTACATATCAAATGACAGATAATCTGACAGAAAACTGATTTGGAACCAATGAGGTCAAGATACAAACTTAATAAAAAGTTACGTATTTTCCATTCCTGAAAGAGGTACAGCATCTTTATTGTTTCTTGTAAGGTCTGTTGGTGTTGCAGCTTGGTATGGCACGATGGCTCATAGTTCAGGTTTCTGTTACCATCATATAATCATTTATTACATCTGGACAGCGACGATCAGGTACATCAACAGCTGTCTGTCCCGTCTAAGTGTCCACAAGATAAACAGTGAGCCCAGTGAGAAGCTGCTTGCTTGTTTCAAGTTATTCTGGCTAACGCCATGAATGAATGTTTAACTAGTGTATGACAATCCTTGCAAATGTTTGAGCGCTAGCAGAGGTTGAGTTTTGCTTTAGAAAATAAGAAGAGGACAAAAATCTAACTAACTATTGGAAGAACTAGTTAGTGCAAGTTAGTAGTCATGTCGCAGGTAGGCTACAGATTTTAAATAAACTGTATTAAGTAAATGCTGATGACTTTAAAAAAAACTGGCAATAGTTGCATGTGTTTCAGTGTGATTGAAGGTTCTTGTTTGTATATTTCCCTGTGTTGTAGCCTACAATGCCCGCCTGTTTGTTAGTTTGTATTATTATCATTATTTAAGAGCTACTACGTGCGTGTTTAAGCCTGCATTTTTCATGCATTCTAGGTTACAAGCTCATGTGAATGTACACTGTGTGAGTATATTTCTGTTAAAGGGATAGTTTGGATTATTTGAGGTGGGGTTGTATGATGTACTGTGTTAGCTACAGTAGATACCCATCAGCATGCCCCCAATTTGGAGAAGCAGAAAAGGGGACAAGCACGGAAGCTAAGCAATAAACTATTGTGAACGGACTCAGCAACAAAAGGTATTTTAGCCACCTAAAAAAATCAATATCAGTTGACATGTACACTACATTCAGAATATTTTCACCACTTTACTTTGCTATCAAACCACTGTTATATTAGCCAAATATCACTCTCTTCAAACCAACTAGACTCCAATTAGTAATGTTACCATGCATGGGAGTTGCTGGTCTACCACTGTCTTGATCAATTAAATTGTTTTCCTTATTGTGTGACTTCAGTATTTTACAAGGCAGACGAGCAGCTCCTGTGTTCTGCTGACTGATTTTGCCTATGGCGTTTGGTTGGTTTGGAGAGAGTGATATTTGGCTTATATAACAGTGATTTCCCATCAGAAACAGGCTGTCTGACAGAAAACTTAAGTGGTGAAAATATTATAAATTTAGGGTACACTTAAACTGATATTGATTTTTTTGGGTGGGCCTTTTTTAAGTGGCTAAAATACCTTTTGATGCTGAACCTGTCCACAGCAGTTCATTGCTTAGCTTTTGTGCTGGTACTCCTCTATACTTCTTCTAACTGGGGGTGTGCCTACCAGCATCTACTGTAGCTAATACACTGACAGTGGATAAGTACCTCATACAACTCAACATCAAATAATCTGAACTATCCCTTTAGCACATACAGTATCATTTATCCCTGCATTACAACTTGAACTTGAATCTGTGTGCATACAGTGAATGAGTGTGTATGTACTCTATGCAGTGCATAAGGTGTCTGTATTACAGCATGCATACAATGTAATTGTGTAGGTGTGTGTGTGCGTGTGTTTGGAGGTCATCTGAGTAAACAAAGGAGTACAAGCAGGCCAAACAGGAGGCTCGAGGGTGTGTTCACACCCCCGCTTGAGGTGTGGAGGTGTGGGTGAGGAGGACAGTTTGTGTAGGGCTCTAAGCAGGCAGCGTAGGCCATGACGTGTGCTACATAGTTCTGCTCTTTCACCCCATGGAACAGGTGAGCCATAGGGCCTTTGGCATAGATGGCCACATCCTCCCCACCGTGTGTCTCAGCATCCAGTGGGACGGCAGCCTGCTGCATGTACTCCTCATCGTCTGCAGAAAAATGAGTAGAGTTTAACAAAAAAACTGTTGTAGGAAACTCTCTGCTTTGATCATCAACTGTTGAAACAAAACAGATGTTTTTACAAACTATTTTGCCACAAGTTAGTCATGATGTCAATCCAGATTAACTTTATTTTTCACTTTCTCACTTTGTCACCCGCAAGCAGTGGTGGAAATAGCACTGAAAATCTGTGCTCATATACTGTTACATTACTGAAATATTTCTTGACTACAAATAAAACTATGAGTGTTAAAATACTTAAGTAAAAGTATCCCTCTAAAAATCTAATTCTAGGCCTACTCGGTAGTGAGTTATGATTCTGAAAGTAGCTAAATAGATTAGTGTAATCCAAGTACATACAAGGTAAATGTATTTATAAATACACAACACAGGGAAGTACGAGATTAGGTTGCAGTTCCCTTTTTTGCTTCTCACAAAAATATCCCGTTAAACGTTAAAATTGCTTACAGTACATTGGTTGAATATATAATAAGCCATAGAAATAAAGACAAAACAAAGTATTCAGCATGGTGGAGTGCTAAGCATGAAATAAACAGTCTCTCCATACTTCATGCATACTTAAGTAAGAGCAAAATTAAAGACTGGAAAAAAAAGCAACTGTAAAGCAACAACAGAGTCTGTTACACCACAAAAACCACCCGGCAAATTTGAATGATTAAAAAGTATATAAAATTAGCTCTCAAAATCATGAAAAAATGAGCACTTTTCTCTGCTCTGAAACACTGGGGGCATGTGCGCACATTTGTTTAAGCCACCAGAGGCAGAAGACGATGACAGCGTGGTCTTTTTTTTTTCTTCTGATTTTAACATATGTTTGTCAGCCGTCTTCTAACTCCACAGTTCAGTACTGCACAGTTCTCGGTGTCTGAACATGTTTTCAGCAACTATGTTTCTATGAAGAAAATCTCCCTTTTTCCTTTACACAGACTTTAATTACAGTAAAGTGAGTAGCTGTAATTCGTTTCTTCCACCCCTGCCTGCAAGCAGACTATTTACATTATGAATATCACTGTTTGCTCACAGCCCCGGACCATATAAATTAAGTGTACTTGACTAAAATCCTTCTGCTGACACCTTGACACTAGTGAAGTGTCTTTATTACAGTAGATTGCACTGGACCCCCATGGCTGACAGTTCAAATAACACCCACACCAAACATCATCTTTGAATAACTTCAGCATTACATTTGCCACATAGATGTTTTTGTGGCTGTTTTGCCCTTAAAATGGTTTTGTAAATCTTGTGTAATTTACTAAATTAAACTTAATTACAACATTTTCAAAACCCAGAAGGTTATTTAAGTCCTTCTGATAAAATTACAGCATTTACTGCATGACTTTTCTACAGCGAAGTGTACTGACAGATTACAAAACTTTTCCTTCTTAAAAAAAAAAGACATGCTGGAAAACAAGTAGTGTTCTTGACACTCTGATGTAACACAACTGCAATTTCAATAGAGATTCCTTTTGCAGTATTGTGGTTCGATTCTTGCAAAAATCTGTTTTAAACTTTTATTGTCTTCGCTATCATACCCCTTCTGTAAAAATGGCCTAATAGTGTTTTGGCCTGATAGTATTCATCAGAGTAAAGGTGTTGACGTTTGCAGTGCTTCATATTTGTCTAGATGGACACATGAAGTTTTAGAAATGAATCCCTCACTTGTAATTGCATGTTTACTTGAGGTAACAGATGAGTGTGCACTGTTGAGACACAACCACTGGTTCCAAAAACATACGGTAAAATGACACCATGCCATCCAAAAAGACTAAATTGGGGGTTTTAAAAGGCAAATCATCCCTGAATAGAATTATTTCCACCGACGAGTATACACAATGCAATGCAATGACTAAAGCGAATGATGCAGAACAAGAGGAGGAGGAACTGGATCACTGCTGTCCAGTGTTCCACAAAGAAATACAGACAGCTTTTTTAAGTGCAGTTGCATGTACACTACAGAGAAGGGACGACAGCACAATGAATGCCATAAACATCATTTCATCTATGCTTTCCAGAGAAAAACACAGGCATGAGTCAGCCGTAACCACATCAGTTCACGCTGTCTGTATACACATCAGCACAGACGAATGCAGCATCTGAAAGACATTAGTTTGTGCTTACAGTAATCCACCATTGTGATGTTCCCTCTGGTTCCATTTATGTGGACGTAACCAGGGCCGTTGGCGTATAGGATGCTGGTGAAAGGCATTTTGTCATCAGCCTTCTTTGGTGCCAGACCTGAATGACAAAATAATGGTAGAGAAGGTGCAATAATAAAACATTGGTCACAGTATCTTCTAACATAGAGGCAGAATGGGCTCAGAGACTCACATGCACTTTATGAGACAAAAAGGAAGCTTTTAACACACAAGTTACATAACTGCAATCTTAAACATTATGTAATCGCCTAATATTATGCTGGTTCTGCTATTTTCCGCTTGTGGTTTGCATGTGAAACCACTTTCTTCTTTCAATCTAGACTGCATTCAAGTGTTTGTGCCTTGGACCGTACCAAAGATGGGATTCCCTCGGGGTGTGTTGCCACCAAAGGTGAAGACGTGGGAGTGGTCAGCAGTTACCACGGTGAGAGTGTCGGATTCTTTGGTTAACTGTGCAGCACGGTGAATGGCCCGGTCGAACATCACAGCTTCTGTCAGTGCCAACTTGGCAATGCCGTCGTGGTGTCCATGATCAATTCTCCCTCGTAACAGAACAGCACAAAACAAGCAAATAAGAGCTGGCCCAGAACATCTGATTCAAACACATTTTAGCAGCAGTCATGTTTTCTTGGAAAATCTTATCCGATTTTAAAGGGATAGCCCTGTTTTTTTAAGTGGGATTGAATGATGTACTTATGTATTGTCAGTGTATTACCTACAGAAGTTGCTGGTTAGCACACCAGTCTGGAGAAGCAGTAGGAGAACAGTTGTAGAAAGCTAAGAAATGTACTGCTGTGGACAGGGTCAGCAGCAAAACTTATTGTCATATCATCATTGACAGGGGTTAGAGTGCTTCTCTTTCTTTTCCTTTTCCCCAAACCATTTGGACTGGTCTTCATTTAGAAATAATAATCTAGTGTGGTTAAACTGTGTGTTGTTGAAATGAAATCACTTTGAGGTGTGTATCCACTGGAGTTCCAGGTGTGAAGTGCAGTACTGAGACACCAGCCTTTGGAAAGCTCTGCTCAGCTTCACCACCTTCCAGCTCAATGACTTTTGTTTGAGAACCAGTTCTTCTATTTCAGGGGATCCATCCAACACCAACCTAAACTACACTGAAGAACTGGCAAGACCTGTCCCAAGGGACCTGCTAACTGCTGCTAACCCAGCTACACAGTAAGCTAACCCACCTACCGACTGTTTCTCTGTTCTCGAAAACCTCTCCAGTTTTCCCTCTTCGCCACACGGCTGGTCAGGGCTAGTGTCCAACACTTGTAAGCAAAACCACTGGACTTCACTAGTCCATAACAGTACTCTTTAAGTGTACTCTATATTTAGAATATTTTCAACATTTTACTTTGACGTCAGAAAGCCTTTTCTGACAGGAAACCACCAAATATCGCTCTCTCTAAACCAGACCTCTGAAAAAACAGTAATTTACCTCACAGAACATGGGAGTTTGCTGTACTCCACTTTGGTGACTTTGGTTAACCTGAACTAACCCTTTAGAACACTGCAGTCACACAAAAACACAGACAAATTAATTGAATGAGTCAGTGGTAAACCAGCAACTCCGTGTTCTGTGTCTAGTGGCTTTGGAGAGAGTGACATTTGGCTTATATATAGGCGGTTTCCTGTCTGAAAAGGCTGTCTGACCGAAAGGTAAAGCAGTGAAAACACTCAAAACATAGTGTAGACTTAAACTGATGTTGATTTTTTGAAGTGGCTAAAATACATTTTGCTACTGACCCTGTCTATGGCAGAACATTGCTCAGCTTCCACCCTGGTACTCCTGCTGCTTCTATAAACTTTTGGTAACTGTCATCTACTGGAGGTAATTCACTGGCTATGGTAAGTACCTCGTACAACCCAGTTCCCCAAAGTATGTACTATCCCTTTCAAGCCAAAGGATCACAAAAGTCACTCAAGGAATAAATGACCAAAATACTAATAACTGATGCTAATAAGGACACGCTTGGTGAGGTTTTAAATTAACACTTTTTGACTTTTTGACCTTTTTTGTGGTACTCATCTTCCACAAAGAGGAAGTATCCTTTGGGATTCTTGCTGAGGATCCGGATGGCCTTCTCTGTCATCTCAACAATGGAGGGGTCACGCGAGCTGTTCCGGAAAACCTCAAATCTCATGTCCTTTGGCTCAAACAGACCTGAAACCACAGAAAAAAGGGAGAAAATATTTTAAATTGACTTTGGCACTGTACTTTGGCATGTAATAATGATGAGTTAAATCTAAACTGGCAGAGCTAAAGAACAGAGTGAGAGAAAACACAATATTGAAGGCCGGGTGAGAGAGGTTAAGAGGAAGATCACTGAACTAAACTAGTGTAAACTGCGTATTTTTACCTTGTTATTTAGCTAACATGCCTTGCTAACATTTTCAGGTAAAATCCAAGCTGTTTCCAAGATCCTGTCTCCCCTTGATTCATAAATCCTTCACAAATTACTGCATTTACTATTTCTGTCCACCTGATTGATCAAAAACATCCCCCAATCTTGGTAATAAGGCAGAATATGACTTAGTTGACCCTTCTTTAGTCCCACCCCTTTGAGAACTTTGGTCAACTTTCTGCTTTCCAATACTTAAACATGCTATGTGCTGGGCTTGTCTGTGTAAAAATAAGAAAACCAAAGTTGAAACGTATTTAAAAGATGTTGCTGGGGGGCTGTTATAAAAAAAAAGCTAACTAGCTAGCTAATCTGCATCAGGGATTCACAGACAATTATTAGCATCATACAACACATGATTGTACCACAAAGTTAGAGTTGTAGTTCCTTCATGATACACCCAAAATACGACATCAATGATTAATTAAATTCAGAATTAAACAGGGTGAAAATACAAAATACATACAAATATACACCCATGTCCATGTACACTCAAGAAATAACTCTGTAGTGCATTTTCTGAATTTGCATCAGGTTGAATGTAAACAGCAGCAACAAGATGATGATGACAATTGACATCTTCACATAAAAGGTTCAACATCTGGGAAACGCTGTGCATCAACTTTTACTGTGTTTGAGCATGAAGCGTTTTCAATGTAAAAATTCTCCTCCCTCCTCGTGTCCTGTCAGCCAGGAGTGCAATCTGCCCCTCAGGTGCAACAGCCCGATCCAGACTGCTGTGAAGCAGGTCTTTGTGTGGGCACAGCAGTCACTGGTTTCCTGTTGCTTGGCCAGCTTGAATCCCATTTTGTCCATTTTATTTTCCTGGCTGGACATTATCCAAGAGCTGCCTGTAGCATGGCGCTTAACAGCTCACCTCTTCTTCTCCTGGGGAGGTCACCCACGGTCACCTGCGGGCGTGCATCCAGCTGATCTGAATGCATGTTTGGAAGATGCCTATTGCATTTGTTGATCATCTCAAGGTCTGCTGCACTGTAATCCAAACCCCAAATTGCCTACGAATCTATTTCTTCCATAGGTGATGCATGATGGTGATAAATCATTAAAATGTAAGATAAAAGTAAAGGTCAACTTTATTGGGACATGTGGCCTAAAAGACTACAAAGAGCAATCATACAGTTAGATTGAGTCTCTGCATTTAACCCATTATAGTATTATAAATACTTACTAGTTTTTGATGGTGGAGGAAACCAGAGCGCCCAGAGGACACCCACACAGGCATGTAAAGAACATGTAAAAAAGAGTTTTGCAATAGAACAGAACGGTAGCTAACCGTTTAGCTAATCTACATCAATCATTACCTTGCTATTTACATCTGATAGCTAATGTTAGCAAAATTCTAGCTTGTTAGCTAACAAGGTGGCTAGCTATTTAGCTAGCGCTTTACTAACATTAGCTATATCTACTGACTATACACTATATGTTATTTTTATGCATCTCCCAGTAACATCTTTTAACCATCTTCAGAATGTGGTAACTTTTCAGCATAGCAGTGCCTGGCACATAACATATCTAAGTACAAGAGACAGGAAAGAAAAAAGTTGACCAAGGTTTTGCTTGACTCTTATTGGAGGACACAGCAAAAAGTGGCAAGACTTGTGAAGGGTCAATTGCTGCCATTTGGAGAAACCTATTCTGTCTTTCTCTGACCTCTTACTTTAAATGCAGGGATTTAAATGGAAATGTAGTAAAGATTTCAGACAGTAACCAGGCTACACACCCATTTGTAAAACACACATCAAAGCAGTGTATCTGTGCAAGACGATAACAGTTCTACTGTATTACTGTCATTGGCATCGCAGCAAGAAACATGCCCTTTGGTTTTTATGATGGTAGTTAGAGGTTATAATACCAGCTAAATGAATTTACACTGCACCGTCATAACTACTTTGCATGGCTGTAAAAAATGAAAGCTGACTTAACTGGAATCCTTGTTTCTAAGCCACTAAGAATCAATTTCATAATTTTGATTCAGTAAGTTTATCTGTGAACTCCTGAGTAGTGTAGACAAAGTGGTTCAAATATTGTATGCGAGTGTTTTATGTATTATGTTGTAGTGAGCTCATGAGTGCCCGCTTATCTGCTCAACCTGAGTGTTTGTGTTGACACCTATACTGCATACCCACCCATGAGTCGGTCAGTAGTTTTAACATTAATCTCGTCAAACTCGTTCCTGTGCCAAACATAGTGTGACTTCTTGTTCTGGAAAAGAAACCAGAGGACATCTGAACTCATATCCCAAAACATATGGCAATATATTTCAAAAGTCATATAACTAATGTTAAAAAAAAGAAAAATCTTACTGGTTTTGCCTTCAGCCACACATCAATGAGGTTCCTCATGTCTTTGCGGTCACCCTTGCGAGAGTTGGAGGTTGGGTACTCCGGGTCTGGGGTGCCTTTTGGTGTCATGTACATCCTCCCTCCCCCTAAGATCACCTTAAAGGGACATCAGACAGAATCATCATGTTTACAGTACACTGGTCATTATACTGAAGAGTTATACTGCCCTAACAATAGACTTTGATCATTATGCCATTGTTAGACTGTCAAGTCTTGATTTGTAAAGATCAACAGATCATTGGTTTAATGCCTTGACACCTGTAACTGAAAAATGTAACGTGTAATTTAACCATGATTCACGTTTGGGTCGAGAATGTGTGATTTTAAAAGGTGCAACAGTATCTAACTTTTTTTTTTTGACAGGCAGAATAAAAGAGTGATGCTAAGTCTTCAGTATTAAAACAAAAGGAGGACTCAGGGTTTAGTGTTAGGATAGAGGAGAGAGATCTCACATAAAACAGACATGTGATATGACAGCTGGTAAGCTACAATGTGTTGTCTCTGAAGTGTTTTTTTTTTTTTTTTTAACCGTTATTTATTCAGGGTAGGTTCACTGAGAGTGAGGCTCTCATTTGCATCATTTCATCATGTAGATTTCATTTGATCATTGTTCTTCTTTCTTGCTTTAATTTTTGTTTCTTCATAATGGAGCATCACAGCCAGTATTTCACATGAGTGTTTGTGTATAACCAGAGTGACAATTAACATTTTGCATCTTGAATCTCTCATTTACTCTGTATCTGAGCAAAATACTGTATGTTTACACTACAGTACTTGGACAGCAAAGTGCTCCTTATCCATTTAAAAACAAAACAGTCATCAAAGGACATACTACTTTTGTGGATAAGCACTATGCTGCAGTGAGCAATATTAAATTAGCGCCGTAAGCTACAGTATAGTATTTTTAAACTGAACTTGATCCAGCAAATTAAATCTATTTTTTCTGGTATTAAAAATGTGCCAAATAGACTTCTTCTTACATACATCAATGTCAAAGTTGGTGACCAGTTGAGTTGCAATGTCGACACATCCCTCTTTGCGGGCGTTGAAAGGAATATCTGCATCGCTGTACCAACTGCGGCTGACAGAGTGGGCATAAGCAGCAGCCGGGGATGCATGCTGGACACGGGTCGTGGTCACTACGCCAACTGATTTACCTGGGCAACACAGAATTGCGCAAATGAGAAGTAAAATGGTTAAAGCAGTTGCACACAAAGGGATTTTTTTTCATGACACTGGTGCAAATTAACAACTAAGACACTAGAAGAGTGCGCTTAGTATAGTGCAGATCCCCACCAGGCAACAGAGAGTGAAACACCTACTGCAATGTCACCACAGCTGCCAGATGCAACCAGCAAAGATCTGTGAAGTTTGGCCAACATTAACATGACCCCCACATAGGTTGTTCTAAGCTGAAACAAGATTTCAAACTGAAATAGTTGTTGTTCACTTGTGGCGCCTAGTAGCTGGTTAAGAAGAATGAAAGCTCAGCTGTCAATGGTCGTATAAAACGGAGCAGTCAAAACCAGTCAAGTTGCAGTTTACATCCATTTCTGTACAGACTCATGTGATGTATGTGGTGAAGGAATTTAATGAAAGATAATAAGAGTGTTATTTGGCTAAATGGAAGTTCTCACTACAGTATACACGTATGATTCCATTGCATATCTTCCAGTGAGAAACTATTTTTACAGAATAAACAGGACTGATAGAGAGCTAAACATTATGATGTCACTATTAAGTTCTCCTTTGAGCTATTTATTAGCATATGAATTCTTGAGCAAAGGCCAAAAATGTGTTTAGTAAGGTCAGCATGACCTTGATCTTTGACCACCAAAATCTAATCACTTTGTCATTGAGTCCATTGGATGCTCGTAGCAAGTTTGAAGAAATTCCTTCCAGGTGTTCCTGAGACATCGCGTTAATGAGAATGGGACAGACATGAGGTCACAGAGACCTTGACCTTTGACCACCAAAATTTAATCAGTTCTTCCTTGAGTCCAAGTGGTTATTTGTGTCAAGTTTGAAGGGGGCATTTTGAAGATATTGCACTGACAAGACTGAAAACATAATGCCTGGCATTATGACAAAGGAATGGCTCGTCGGTGTGGAGCCTTTAAAAAAAAAGGGTTTACATGGTTTTTCAAGAATCATGAATCCCAGAAAGAATAGGCTAATCAGTCCAGTAGTATTCAAGATTGACTGTGGACAAGCTTCAGATCCCTTGATCAGCCACGCATGCACTCACTCATACATACACATGTAGCCAAGTCAAAAGTTATATATATTTTTTGTTTGTTTATTTTCCTTAAGATTTTTATTTTATGTGGTGAACTTCCCCAAAATAATAATTTTCTGTCTGTAAAAAAGAAGGGAAGAAAGGTTCCTATGGCGATTTTCTATTGTGTCCCCTTCGTTTCCCTGGGGTATTGTTTTGGCGCTTGCACCACCTAGCGTCAGAGAGCTGTGTGAGCTCTGAACTGGTGAGTCACGTTATGCACTCTCTCCTTTGTCTTAACTATTTTCCTTTCTTTTTACCGGTCAAAACCACAATGTATTGATATATCCTGTGTTGTAACATTCTTATGGACCTTCTGGTCGAGTTTCTGTGGATTAACAACTTTCGAAATGAATATTTAACCGAGTTATGCAGAGCGAGCTAACTTAGCATCAAGCTAGCTGAAACGTTTTTTTTCTCTGTCTCTATCTCTTCCATGCTGATGTCAGGAGGTCGTGCTCTGCCTGCCGCGGCTGTATTATGCCCGGACAGTGTCATACGTGACGTGAAGCATCACTGTGGTTATGTGAAATTAAATTTTATTTTATTTTTTTCTATAGTGTGGAGAGTTGCAGTGTGGCTCGGTGTGTGTGTGACGCCTGTGTGTTTTTTTTTATTCTAAAGGTACGTTGGTTCAGCTCGTGTTCTATTCAAAATATATATATTTTTTCCACTATAAAAAATGAGTTGGTGTGGGAGATATGGTTTATTTTTTTACTCTGAGGAGAAATTGAAAATATTCAATCCATTTGGGATTTTGTTTTAGTACACTGTCTTCATAGTAAATGTGATACAGTATGAGGTATACAGTATTGTGTAATATGCAGTCAGAGAGCTGTGTGAGCTCTGAACTGTGTGGAGAGTTGCAGTGTGGCTCGGTGTGTGTGTGACGCCTGTGTGTTTTCTTTTATTCTAAAGATAAAAGCCCCATCGATACTCAACACTGGTGTGCGTCTCACTTTGTCAACTACACAACACAACGCAGAAAACCGCCTGCTACAAATGGTGCCGTGACCCGGATTCTTCAGATCAGCCACTGCAGATCGCCGAGGTCAAGCTGTGAGCAAGTAAGCGTATCGTGCTGGGCGCAGGAAGAATCCGAAGATCAGACATCGTCTATTGTGTTTTTGAGGGAAAACGGGAAAAAAAAAATTAAAGGAGAAAAAAAAAAAAAAAAAAATCATCTCCATTCTAAATTTTCCCTCCGAGTTCAGAAACTGTTGGTATTTCCACGCTGGTTTTACACAGCTAACTGGTCATTTTGTACCTGTCATATTATTTTGATTGCCCTGTATTGAGTTCTTTTAAACTGCCATGGAGTTTACACCAGTTTCTAGTATTGGGAGGGGTAGAGGCTTCAGATATGCAAATCTCCCAGACGGAGAACGGGTTGGGCAGCTAAGTTTTGGTAGTGGTCTAAGTGTGGGTGGGGCCAGATCTGCAGAGCAGCCTACACCTGTAGTGAAGCCAAAGTCCAGCATGGGTGTGGATAGTGTTACTCCTGTAGCAAAACCCAAGTCCTCCACCCCCACCACCACTGATAATGACACCTTAGAGCAGATACGTGGCCTGCTGGGAGAGTTAGGGACCCAGATTGGTGATTCTGTTGTTAGCCGCCTGTTAGCCAGCCAGACAGCAGCCCCTATAAGAGGCCCCCCACCCCCCGCTACTCCTCCATTGCTGAATCCCTCAGCATTTTCACCTGATATGTCCCGACTGAGTGTTGTGGTGAAGACAGATGCTAAGGAACCAGCTGTGTACCGAGGAGACGGCACAGACAAATACACTGTCCAAGAGTGGATAGATGTGATGGACACATATTTGAGCAAAAAAGGCTGCTCCACTGTGGAACAGGTGGATGAGATCCTCGGTCACCTGTTGGGACGAGCCAAGAACATTGTCAAGGTAGGACTGAAGAGTAATGCAGGCAAGGCTGCAAATCCTGAAATAATATATGACATCCTCAGAAGATATTTCAGTGATTGTCCCATGTCCAGTTTACCTTTGGCAGATTTCTACGCTACGCAGCCAGATGTGGATGAAAGCCCAGTGGACTACTGGGTCCGACTAAACACAGCAGCTGAGCACGCTGACAGACACCTGCGGAGGAGTGGTGGGAAAATGGAGAACATGTCTGCGGAAGTTGCCATGATGTTCATTCGGAACTGCCCCAGCTCTGACCTCTCCAGCGTGTTCCGGTGTAAGCCCATTAGCAAATGGTCAGTCATGGAAGTCCAAGAGGCTATCGATGAGCACCAGAGAGAACATCAGGCAAGGAAGAGGCCCTCTAGAGCAGAGAGGTTTGTGGTGGCAACAGCAGCTACAGCTACTTGCAGCCCTGTAGCAGAGGAGCTAACTACAATGAGAGCCAGTGTTCAAGAGCCCACTGCACAGACCAAAAAGAGTACAGTCACCACCACAGAAACAGGGGCATTAGAAAGAGTGCTGAGCATGCTGGAAAGTGTCCTGTCGAGGACAGCCTCACCAGTCCAACAGCCGCCGACCCAGTGGTCACGTCCCTCCCTCTGCCGGGTGTGCGGCGAAAAGACTCATATGACACGTGAACACTGCATGAAAGAGAAAAGGTGTTTCGGATGCTTGGAGCCCGGCCACCAGAAGAGAGACTGCACAAAAGCCACACCACGCCAAGCACGACCAGAGAACCACACGCCCAACCAGGGAAACTGAGTCACTCACACTCCGGAGGGCAAAGTGTGAGTGCCTCATGTCAGACCCTCGAACTGGAAGAAGACTTAAACTCCCTGTATGAAGAAAACTGTAAGTCTGCTCAGAATAACAGTGTTGTAATCTGTCAGAATGTACACAAGCTTGAGAAGGCAGACGAGTTATTCTACACTGATGTGTTGGTGAATGACAAGGTTGGATTGCAGGCCCTGCTTGATAGCGGCTCTATGGCATGCACAGTGAGTGAAGACGCCGAAGAGGAGCTCCACAAAGCAGGACTGCTGCCGGAGAGTGCTCATTCCAACGAAGATATTGTCCTGGTGGGCTGTGGCGGAGTGAAAGTGCGGCCCAAATGCATTTACCAGTTGAAGCTGAGTGTCTATGGGCAGGAAATGAGCGTGCCCACACTGGTTGTGCCAGGCCAGCGTGACCAGATGATAGTAGGCAGCAACGTGATCAAGCACCTGCTACGTCAGTTCAAGAAAGACTCCAGCTACTGGCGCGTGATGAACAAAGCAGATTCTTCTGGTGAGTCAAGCATTGAACAGTTCTTAAGCATGCTCTCAGGCATAACAAGATGGAAGGGCGACACTATTCCAGACACAATCGGAACTGTTAAGCTCGCAAATGCTGTGACACTCACGCCCATGCATGAACACGTTGTGTGGGGAAAACTTCCTGGTAATGCTCCTGTCTCTCAAGGAAGTGCCATACTGGTGGAGCCGTCAAAGTCTCAGTCACACAAGGGGAACATCATCGTGGGGAGAACTGTGGCCTCCATGAGTGGTGACAGGTGGGTTCCTGTTAAGATTGTGAACACAAGTAACAAGCCTGTAACACTGAGAAGGAACACAAGGCTGGCTGATGTTTCGCCATGTGTGGCATTGGAGGATTTTGAGCTAAGCATGGACCACGACCGAGACACAGAACTGAGAGCACAAAACCAAACCATGCAGAAGGATACTGATCATGCCTGCAGAGCCCCTGTAGCTCCTACTCTCCAGGACAAACTCAACAGTCTTGGACTGGATAAAATCAACATCAGTTCATGTGAAGTATCCCCCTTTTGGAAGAGTCAGCTGGTGGAGCTCATACAGAAATATGAGGACGTGTTTTCCAAAGACAAATTGGACTGTGGGCATGCAAAGGATTTCGTCCATAGAATCCACCTAACAGATGACCGCCCATTCAGACTACCATACCGCCGTGTTCCACCAGGCCAGTACCAGAAGTTAAGAGAAGCCCTCTCTGAGATGGAAGAGAAAGATATAATACGAAAGTCATCCAGTGAGTGGGCCTCTCCTCTGGTACTTGTATGGAAAAAAACTGGAGAGCTACGCATCTGTGTGGATTACCGGTGGCTTAACGCCCGCACCGTGAAGGACGCCCACCCAGTGCCTCATCAAGCCGACTGCCTGGCGGCGTTAGGGGGAAACGCCATATTCAGCGCCATGGACCTGACGTCGGGATTTTATAACATCTCCATGCACGAGCAGGACAAGAAGTTTACGGCCTTCACCACGCCAGTAGGCCTCCATGAGTTCAACCGGTTACCACAAGGCCTGTGTAACAGTCCTGCGAGCTTTATGCGCCTCATGATGAACATCTTCGGTGACCAAAACTTCTTGACTCTGCTGTGCTATCTCGACGACGTACTAGTCTTCGCCCCAAACGAAGAAGAAGCCATCAGAAGGCTTGAGATGGTCTTTGGTCGGCTGAGAGAGCACGGGCTGAAGTTGGCTCCAAAGAAATGTCACTTCCTTCGGCGGAGCGTCAAATTCCTGGGTCACATCATAGACGAGAATGGGGTCGCCACCGATCCGGAGAAGGTGCAAGCCATTACCGCTATGAGTGAAGTGGACCTGATGATGGAGGATGGGGTAACGCCCTCTGCAAAGAAAATCAAATCCTTCCTTGGTATGGTGATGTACTACCAGAGGTTCATTCAGAACTGCTCCAGCCTCGCGAAGCCTCTGTTCGCCCTGACCGCTGCTGCAATAGGCAGGGCCAATGCAAGACGCGCTACCCACTTCAAGAAACTCAGCCCGAGCGATTGGACTCAAGAACAAACCAATGCTTTCAACCAGCTGAAAGCTGCTCTGCTGGATTCTGTGGTGCTAGCCCATCCTGACTTCAGCCGCCCTTTTGTCCTTTCAACAGACGCCTCATTGGATGGATTGGGCGCTGTACTCTCACAAGTCCCTGAGGGAGGGAGCAAGGCGCGCCCCATCGCCTTTGCGAGCAAATCCTTGACTCGTGCACAGACCAAGTACCCAGCCCACCGCTTGGAATTCCTCGCCCTCAAGTGGGCCGTCTGTGATAAGTTCAGCCACTGGCTGAAGGGACATTCTTTTACTGTCTGGACGGATAACAACCCGCTAACGTACATTCTCACAAAGCCGAAGCTGGATGCTTGTGAGCAGCGGTGGGTGGCGAAGTTGGCGCCGTACAGCTTTAACATCCAGTACATCCCAGGCAGTAAAAATGTCATCGCCGATGCGCTGAGCAGACAACCATTCATCAAGACGCGTGTCAGCGAGAGAATTGTGGCGGAGCCATATGGAGCCTTGCTCGAAGAGGCACAGCAAGTTCAGGATGATTCCATACAGAACGTCTTCCGGCTGAGCACAAACTGTCAAGAGGTGAAACAGTGTGAGTCTGAGGTGGGATGTCGGTCGATGAGCAGTGAAGAAGTAACAGCAGTCCTGGCCGGCCAAATGGAATGGGAGGAGGGGTCAAAAGGGAGAGTAATCTCCTGGCTGGCCCATGAAGTGGAAAAGCTCACCCCGCCAGGTCAAAATGCGTTACCTGTATTCTCTCTCAAAGAGCTCCAAGACAAGCAACAGGAAGACGCTGTGCTAGCGAGGGTCATCCACTATGTGACACGTGGTAGGAGGCCATCAAGAAGAGAGCGAGTCAATGAGCCTCTCAGAGTACAGAAAACACTAAAGCAATGGGACAAGTTGAAGATGTTGGACGGTGTCCTGTACAGAGTGCTTAAAGATTCGCTGACTGGGAAAAGGCGCCACCAGTATGTTGTTGCTGCATCGTTGGTCAAGCAAGCTCTGCAAGGCGTCCACGACGAGGCTGGGCACCAAGGACAGTATAGGACCCTGTACCTGGCAAAACAGAGGTTCTTTTGGGTCGACATGGAAAGGGATGTCCGAGATTATGTCAGGTCCTGCAAGCGGTGTGTAGTGAGCAAGACGCCAGAACCAGAAGGTCGGGCTCCTCTCGAAAGCGTGAAGACAACAAGCCCGCTCGAGATGGTCTGTATCGACTTCTGGTCGGCTGAGGTCCCAGGAGGGAAGAACGTGGATGTTTTGGTCGCCACTGACCATTTCACCAAGATGGCTCACGCCTTCCCATGTCATGATCAGTCAGCCAGGCAAGTTGCTCGCCAGCTCTGGGACAGATACTTCTGTATCTACGGCTTCCCGGAGAGAATTCATTCCGATCAAGGAGCTAACTTCGAGAGCCAGCTGATCCAAGAGTTGCTGCTGATCGCTGGAGTAAAGAAATCAAGGACGACGGCATATCACCCCATGGGGAACGGCATAGTCGAACGGTTCAACCGGACACTGGGAAGCATGATCAGAGCACTACCACCAAGATCAAAACAAAAATGGCCCCAGATGTTACAGACGTTGACCTTCGCCTACAATTGCACAGCCCACGAGTCAACAGGCTATGCCCCGTTCTACCTCATGTACGGAAGGATCCCTCGACTCCCAGTCGACGTGATGTTCCACAATGTGGAGAGGGACTGTGATGTCGCTGACTATGACAAGTACGTCCTGAAGCTGAGGGAAAACTTGAGGGAGGCATTAACATCTGCCCAAGTCAATGCTGTCGCCAGCCAGCAACATCAGGCTGAGGTGTACAACAGGAGGGCCAAAGGTCATGACATTGTGGAAGGAGATCAAGTCCTGCTGGCCAATAAAGGTGAAAGAGGAAGCAAGAAGTTGGCGGACAGATGGGAGTCCACCCCGTACGTGGTGGTTGCAAGGGACCCAAAGTGTCACACCTACCGTGTCAAGCACACCACTAGTGGGCGTGAAAAGGTGGTACATCGCAACCTGCTCCTGTGTGCAAACTTCTTGCCCCTTGAATTGGAAGATGAGGATGAGCCATCATTCGCTGAGTCAGCTGAGCTAAGCTGTGATGAGACACGGAGTGAGGTGTCGGAAGTGGAGACGAGAAACAGCACAGGAGATCGGACAGCTGATTGGGTCCTGGGCAGTCCTACTCCCAGCCCTCCCTCTGAGTGTCCTGATGCAGGTGATGGAACTGGAGATGTTGAACTGGATGACAGCGTGAGCCAGAGGCCTATGAGCGTGTCCAGCGTGGTTGGTGGGATGCCCAGTGACAACAACCCCTTTGACACAGCGAGCAGTGCTGTGTCTAGGATGAGAACGAGAGTGGGCAGGCTTGTGAAACCTGTTGATAGGTTAATACAGAACATGACCCAGAAGAAAATATGTTTGACCTCTGACTTTGCCAGACCTTTGTTTGTGAAGTAAATTCCCCTGTCAGACCCCAAGTACGTAAAGATGTTTGTATTACACAGACATTATAAAGTAGTGTTAGTTATTACACTCCTCATGTCGTAAGAAAGGTATATGTTGATGTTGCCTTGGTTCAGTATCGTACGAGGTGGTGTATAAGGCACCCCTTTTTGCAAGTGTACTCATAAGGGTTGCGCAGCCTTTGTGGGTCATTTTCTCAGTCAAGTGAGTAACTCTTTAGTTGCAGAGGTTTAATGTATGGGAGTACACTACTGGATCTTTCCTATATTTTGGTGAAGTTCAGGGGGGAGCATGTAGCCAAGTCAAAAGTTATATATATTTTTTGTTTGTTTATTTTCCTTAAGATTTTTATTTTATGTGGTGAACTTCCCCAAAATAATAATTTTCTGTCTGTAAAAAAGAAGGGAAGAAAGGTTCCTATGGCGATTTTCTATTGTGTCCCCTTCGTTTCCCTGGGG
>JAJHUR010128046.1:1918-38601 GCA_027495735.1 Lutjanus campechanus
ATAGTGCTGAAATTATACTTTCTGCCTAAAATAATTGATACCTTGATAATACACTACCTACCAGCCTTAGGGTGGAGCAGCCATTCACTACATGATGTGTTGTGAAATGCACACACATTAATGTGGCGGCTGCAGAGTCGTCGTCGTGGCCACAGCTTATAAAAACTACAAGTTCACTTGGTCACAATGAACGTTAATCTCGCGATAAAAGAAATGACGCTGTTAAAATTGATTTGCGTTAACGCGTTAATAACGCGATATTTTTGACAGCACTAGTTATTTTACAAATTGTCAGTGGATGCCAGCTATAGTTGTTGGGGTCACTGGTGGGGGATGTTTGATAGACTTGGCAACCACTAACATAATAATAAACCAACCTTTGAAGCATTCTTTTTTGCAAAGTAAGGGGAATATCTAAAGATCTAATGTTAAAAAACAAAGTAAGCACTCAAACATTACAGATACTGTATTGATCGTCACTGATCATATTTTTCTTGTAAACTTTTCTTGATGCAGGAAAGTCAGTATTGGAAATTTAAAACCCAATTCTCAACAACCCAATGCTCGAGCTAGAACAACCGCAAATGGATACAACTCCAACGGCAGCTCCTGGCTTAAAAGCTAATGTATGGAAGCATTTTGGCTTCTTTGAAGTTGAAGGGTAAAGAGGCCTGGACAAGAGATGTCCTGTATGCAAGTTCTGTCCACCCAAATCTATGACTATTACTACTATTGTATTGATAAAAAAGGATAATTAAGTAAGTTCATCTGTTTATTTCAATTATGGATGATTAGTAATATGCTATATTTCATTTTTATTTTAGTAGCGAGTAGTCACTCTTTATTAATAGGTGGGAAAAAAATCCTCACAGTGGCATCCATATGACTTATAATGGCGCACAAATCTATGCCAACATAAACATTGGCTGCAGCTGGTGATAGAACAACAGCGATAAGACCAGTATCACAACAAACATTTCAACACTCACACGGAACAATATTTCATTGTCAAAACAGACTTCAAGTAGATGGCTAACAGACTTTGAAATGTTTGGAGGGGGGGGACTTCCTGTCCGGATCCAGACTTTGACAAACGCTATTGTAAAAGACCCCTGGATATTAGCTGTCTGTTCCACACGGCTCTCCAGGTGATAGATATATCCGGGCTGACAGCTCGGTCTGTCAGTGATATTTCAGAATGCCTTGGGTACAGTACACTGCCAGATCCAACAAAGTTATAATTCAGCTGAGCAGTAATTTGGGTGGCAGAACAGCCTATGAGTGCCATGTGGACAGATGAGGGATGAAGTGCATTGATCTGACATGGCTTGGAGGGGTGGTTTCAGGGTGGTACTGTGAATTTCAACCAGACCACTGCTCACATTAAATTTAAAATCCGGTGCATGCAAGTGAGACCTCTGTGGTTGGCTGTGTCTTTCTGCAGCAGTTGACTGTTCAGATGGGCATGTAGTGTGACTTAACATTGATTCCTTCAAGGCAGAGAAGTTGGGGGCACAGCTTTAAAAGTCTGCTAGCGAGGACCGTCTTTTCAAACTTCAGTCAGAGCAGAAGCACAAACTGTAATTAATAGACTACGACAGATAAAACGCTGGCTACTGTGAATAGACAGGGGTGCTTTTGGCAGCTACAGTAGGGACAAATAAATGAGGGCTGGTGCAATTAAGTTGGGACAGTATTTCTGAGTCACTGATTTCATACATGCAAATAAGGCAGCTAAAGGTTTTGTAATTTTAATTCCAGAGTCAAATAGCTACACTTAAAAAAAGAATGTAGGTATCTTGAGACATTCCTGTTCCTAATAGTTGTGTTTTGGAGGGCTGACTGACAAATGGTTTTGAAATATTGACTGGTGAGTTTCAGATAGCACTGTGTTTATCAGATTTTGAAATGAATACCTTCATTTTACTCTATTGTGAAGCAGCAGTGACAGCGGTGACAAGATAACCTTCAGCTCAAAGCCCTGAATACTGGGCTGTAACACTGCCGTCCACATACCAAATCAAATAGGAAATGTTCAATCAATTCTAAACGGGACAGCTGTGTTTGAATATTCCCAGAAACTGTCAGCCAAACCCTTCATATGAGGTCAGTCCAAACCTTCTGCTGATGAATCAGTACTCACTTTTCATGTCTGGTAGAAAGGCTATAGTTTTAAAAAAAATCTAACTTTTTGAACGATGGATCAGGAGTGAAATTAATTTCGACATCATGAAATTAATCCTGATACCATCTACACTTTTCTGAGGAAACTATGTATAGAAGAGTCATTTAACATTCATGGACATTTAAAATGTTCAGATTTTCATGTTGTAGAATTCAGTTGAGAGCAGGTTGGTCTCTGAAAGGTTAAAGCTAAACAACACCTTAATGAGTGGAACACTATGACAGTCATTTGCTGTAACTTTGGCTTTCTGTTCGCAGACAGAACCAACAATTCAACACTCCCTTTAAAATGTGGCAACACTGTTCCTCGTCTACTAAATCTTAAGTTACTCGTGGAGCTGGTTGATTAGACAGGTTGAGGTTTCAGGAAGGGTTTGTAGAGTTACGGGGCAGAGCTCTATTAATTTAACTGTAATGCGACAACAGTATCTCTTATCATAGGACCCCAAAACTAATTCATCAGCTGATAGGGGGGTTTACCTCTCAATAGGTGTGACCAACCCATTCTCATCTGAGGTTGTCAAATATTGATGATGCTTCACTTCACTAGCTAATGGACAAAAATGTTGGACCCTTGTCACATCCCTCTGCATCTCATACTGATGTACAAGATACCTTTTAGTGGCTGTATGTGACGCTGCCAGAAAGACCCTTGTAACAAGTAAAACAGTTGCAGTTTGGTTTGGTTAGGTTTAGGCAAGAAAACTACTTGGTTAGATTTAGGATAAGATCATAGTTTGGGTTAAAATAAGTATGCAACATTAAACACGTTATGTGACCTAAGTGAAGAAAGTCACATGACGCACATTATGTAACTTTAAACTTTAAACAACGCTGACCTTTGGTTTCATGCGGGACACGAACCTCAACCTCAGCTGGCTGAATGTCCTGTGTTTGTCTGACTCATCAATCCACCCACTCCACCTCCTCCATAAGCAGCCCTTCTCACGCTTCATACTTTGTCAACCTGACGCAGATGGATTCACACTGAAGTTTCTTGAAAGCCTGGTGCGTCTCATACATACACTAAAGCATCCTTTGTGTGTCTGTATGAGATGCTGAGGGGCATGACAAAATGTTGGTGTTTGACGACCTTGGAATGAGAACCGGCTGGTGTGACAGGGGCAAACACAAACAGAAAAGTCAACTTTATTGTGACATATACAACCATGCAAAGTGCAATTATGCGGTCAGATTCACGACAGGTTCACACTACATGCTTGTGCAGCATGTGTGCGAGGTGCTAACCCCTGGTTTTTATTTTGGCACCCGTATTAACAGGTTAGATCTGCCACACAGCCCACTTGAGCTGCGCTGCTCAGCCACACTTCATCTAGAGATTTGGAGTCTCGCCTATTTTTTCTGTGCGATGTGTGTGGTTGTCTGCAAAAACACACAGTGAAAATGACCTGTTGACAGTCATATTTATATCAGCAACATGACCTTTTCAATGCAATTTAATTGTCTGTATCTGTAGAATATGTCACATATGAAAAAAAATCAGGTCAAGTGTAGTGGGCACTTTCTTTTTCTTTCCCCCTTCTTTTTCACTCCTTCCTTCCTCCTCCCTCCCTCCTTCTCGCTCTGAACGAGGGGAAAAATCACTGATTGCCTTGTGTTTACAGCTCTTTTCCTCTCTTCAAAACTCTTCGGCAAATTCAATGTAGAAAGATAAGGCTTTCGGCAGTGGTCCCGCAACAGACACCAAAGATGTGTGAGCCACAGCAGTTCAGCAAGGTAGCTGTCACACACAGATCCATGCATGTAGCATGAACAAACAGCCAGTCTCTGCATTTAACCCATTCTAGTATTAGGAGCAGTGGGCAGCCGCTGTGCAGCACCTGAGGACCAGCTCCTGTCCAGCCAACACCTTGGTCAGGGATACTGATGGGAGAATGTACTTGTAGTAGTAACATACATGTTTCTGATGGTGGGGGAAAACGGCAGCACTCAGAGGAAACCCACCCAGGCATGTGTAGAACATGCAAACTCCACAAGTGCTAAACCATCATGCCGCAGAAGCTCAAGCCGCAAGTTTAAGTTAGCTAAGTGGCTACCTAACCTACCTTATCCGTTCCAGGAAAATACTTGGATTTTGGTACCAACAAGAAAATATTTTTAGATGTCTTACTTCGAGTTTCATGCTTGCTTTTCATAGAGCCACCATAGAGTCCATTCATATCACTAGCTGGTGTGGAAACCCACTGTTGAAGTTTAAGGCTCAAATTTTTAGTCTGGAGAACAGACAAACCACAGGTGAACAGCCACATAACCTTAGGGTTTTAGTAGTTATTTATTTTACAGGCATATAAAGTCAGATGTGCACTTGCATGCTTTTCAAATGCATCAGTGTCAGTTCTTGTGATCACACACAAGCCAAAGAAGAACTCTGCTAACATAAAATACTGATTAAAGTTAGCAAAGTTCGAATTTAAATTATGAGATATCTAATCAAAATAATAAAAAAAATCTGACTAAGCATTTAAAGGCAGCTTTTGCCACTATGAATACATTTAGAGTGGTTTACGAAAAGTATTGGCATTTGATCCCAGCCCTAATAGTACACTGCACCCATGTTTAACTCAACCACAGATTACTTCCGCTTTAAGAGCATCTGGAAAAAAATCTGTTCAAACATCCTCCCAGGTTCTGTCCCATTCTCAGATGACCAAGACAAATTGCATATCCACAAGTAGTGCCTGTTCTGCCCTGGGTTGCTGGGGAAGGTTGTCATGACATTATCTAGCTAATGATTCCTACAGCTTCCCCCCTTTTCCCAAAATAGCTCCAATGTGTAAGTTAGTAATTGACTTTCAGGGGATTTCAGGAGCTCCACTGATCGATCAGCCCTGCTAACTGAGCTATGGACGGGCTGACAGGGCCAATAGGGAGGCTTCTGTATGCAGCTCTGGAGGAATATACAGTACAGTGTTGGTAAGGAGAGGAAGACAGAGAGAGAAACAGAAAGAAGAGAGAGCGAGGCAAACTTCTGGGAGAAACATGTCAAGACAGAGACAAGGAGAGGACTTAAACAAAAGAAAAACATGGTGAATAAAACAAGTGCGAGGAGAAACAAAAGACAGAAAACGGAAAATGTAGACTCAAAAGAGGATGAGCAAATGAATGAAATAAAGGCATGCCGGAAGACTGATGGAGACGAGACAGGGGCATAAGAGAAGAGGTAAAAACGTGTGTGCGTGTGAGGTAGGAAGAGAGACAAATTTGATGCAGAGCACGTAGAAGATCTCCCAGGGAATAACTAATGTGGCGAGCTCAAGACTGCAGCTCAGAGAGTTGTCCCTTTCCACTTTTATGAGACCAGCCTCTCGTGAGCTGGAGTAAGACATCAAGCCACAAAGCAGAGGAGCAGAACACCATGACTTTTTTAGAGGGTAAGACAGATAACATCCTGACTGCAGACGAGAAGAGGGAGAGAGAGAGGTGGTGAGGGCCAGAGAGCGAGGAGGAGATGGAGAAAGAACAACAGATCTAAAGGTGAAGGAGTGGGATGTGAGGCGGCATGTGAGTGAACAGGAACCCAGAAAGCATAGATTGGCTGAACTGTGGGTCAATCAATCAAGTATCTAGTACAAAGCAGAGTTGAATTTGGGTGTTCTAGACACCTAAATCTCATAAAATCATTGTTTCAACAACATTAAAATGATTATAATGTTTATTTCAATGGGTAGCAACAGGCCTGGAATTTCCTGATTTTAGAGGCAAGACCACATGGCATTTGGTGTCAATTTTTTGAGGGTTTTATTCAAAGGTCTTTAAATAAAACAATGATTTTAAGCTCATAGAAATAATGTAACAAATTAATTTTATACATATTTAATAAAATGTTTTCATAATTTGTTAATATAATTTTAATTTTAACAATAATTTGTTCTAAGTACAGGGACAGTGGAAGTCAGTCAGAAGTCATTCTATTTAATCATGTCAAACTAAATTTTGTGCGATATATAATGAGATAATATCTTAAAATAACGACTTTCTTAAAACAGTCATTGAATAATAATGAGAAAGTTTCTCATTATTTTGAGACAATAAGTCATTATTTTGAGAAAGTTTCTTAATATAATCCTTTTTTTCATCACGTTGCCGGTGGGCTTTGATAGAGAGAGGGGTACATTCAGCAGACCAATGAGGAGATGAGCTTAAAACGTCACAGTCACCGTTAACAGTCTTCATTGTAAACCACAGAATTGTAGACATCAGATTTCATGATCAAAGAAAGTTTATATCACATCGACACTTCTTGTTGACACTTGTCGATATTTGCACGCTTGCTCTCTCATGCTCATCCACATGAGCATTTTCTCTCTCTCTCTCTTGCTCTCTCTCTCGCCAGTGGTTCAAACTAGGCTCAAAATCTAACCCACCACTGTTATGTGTGCAGCATTTGACTTGCTGATTCAGAATCTGGACAAAAGACCCTGGTGTTTAAAAACCATATTGACAGGAAAGAAGTAGAGGAGAAAATCGTCAAATCAGCTGGGGACAGTGCTGGGTTCATCAAAACCACTGTGACCGCAGGACAGATTTATTGTGGGGCATAAGGCCAAAATGAGGGGGCACGGCGGCCGTGGCCATTGTGGCGTCTGTGAAATTTCAGCTTTGGGTAGCAGGTTCTAAAATCTTTAATTTTTCAATTCAGTTTCTCCTAGTTTAGACCTAGATGTCTTTTCACCTGCAAATGACCAAATTCGTGCAACAGCAAATTAGCCCTGTCTACATTAAAGTAGTGTCATGTCTGTCAATCGATAAAAATGTCTTTAAATTGCATCGAGTTGCTGCTCCCACCAGAGTAAAAATAGAATATTATTGGATGCTGTGATTGAATCACTTTGTACAGGAACTTGGCAGACTCACTATATACTGTATATACGTTTCTTCAGACAAAAATCTGCTTAATGTTAGCAGAAAGAAATTTAAATATTAAATCTGATGGAAAGCTTCTTTATTTTAGAATTCACAAAAATAGTTTGTGGAAACCATGCTGGTAAGCTGGTGTGGGTATTTAACTGAATATTTCATTGCTCTCCCTAGATTAATGTCTCTGCGATAAACTTTCACTCATCCAACTTACAGAATAAGACAAATGTGACTTGAGCAGTAGCTCCTGCAGCTGTAAGAATCTCTTTATAAACCAGGCCCACAGGATACAAGAACACTTTGCTTGTCAGGAAACATCTTGTCCTTCTCCTCTTGTCCTTCTCAGCCCTCCTCAGCTAACCCTCCCTCTGTAGACTTATACACCAGCTGATTTATGTGTTGGTTATGACATAGCTTTGGGAGAAAAATACTCCCATGTAGTATCTTATTAGCTTTTGATCTTAATTTGATTTAATATGATTGTTAATCTACAAACAGATACATATAAATTATAAGAGACTCTGTTCTTTGTGCCCAACCAACCTAGTGAGGGAGAGAGAGAGCTGGTGTTAGGGCAGGAGCCTCTCGAGGAATAAGCACTGTGACAAGCTGATGTGCTTTACTTGATGAAGACACAAACATACAGAAAGAAGAGACTTTCTCTCTCACACTGAAAACTAGCCTTAGTGAGGGTTAGTCTGTCACTCAACAAGTACATCTTACTCTGTTCATGTGTCATGTATGCAAATATATGCACAGCACACTTGATTATTCATATTTGACCCTCTTGAAAAAAAAATAATTCAGGCTCATTTGATAACTTAAGATTCAGGCATTAATCATTAATCTCATCACTAAGTGAAAAGCAGCTGCTACAGTATGTGGGCTTGATTTGCCAGCCTTCACACTTCCTACATGTTCCTGCAAAGCTGCCAAACCACTAAGCAATAGAGACTTGTAGGATTTCAAAATAACCTCATGCTGGTTTCACGTTTGTTCCTGGGTTAGCCCTCAACTAAAGTCACGTTTTTAACAAGCAACGAAATGGATTTTCTTATTGATTGTTGCTATGCAACCACCAAAAATTCCTGACAACCAGCAATCTTAGACCACCAGGCAATGCAGCACAATAGTACTGTACTGTGTGCCAGGCTGTGGTTAAACTCAAGTTCCTCGCTGCAGAGTGCACTTCCAATCACAGGACACATGCTGGTGCCTGTCATCATCTTTCATTGTGTTGAAACGTTATGAAAAATGCTTGGAGGCCATTAGCTATAAATGCAACACAGTAGCATATAATGATAGATGGTGACGCTTTAACATATATTATGTTACATCATGATGCACTCACATTTGCTTTGACGTGCAAAATATAAACAAAGATGCATGTATACAGATACATACATTAGTTAATCTACTAATGCAGGCTTTAAAACTAAAATACTAAACAAATTTGTTATCCAATGTGTTTTGTGTTTTAATGCCTTCAGGGAAAATCTTTATGTGCAATAAGGCTATAAGGCTCAGTAATAATTCACCAAAGCTTTCTGAAACATTTGTTCTTTTATGAATGTATTATGGAACAGCTCTTTTATGTAAAGAAGGTTGAAGTAGGAATGGGTAATATGGATAAAATTTAATGGTAAATGGACTGCACTTATACGCCGCTTTTGTATAATACAAAGAGCTTTACAGTTTGCTTTCATTCACCCATTTACACACACACTCACGCTCCAATGGTGGTGGAGATGCAATGTTGGCGGCTCAGCGCCATGTTCAAAAGAGAGTGTTGAGACTTGCTCAGGTCTTCCATTAATCACAGGATGACCTTCTGATCAATGGAAGACCTACTCTACCTCCTGACCTACAACCTGCCATACTGTATCAAGGTATACGGTACTTGGTTTTCATATTGCAACATGGTAAATGCTTTGAAATTAAACTGATAAACTGTATAGATGAAATGCCCAGATGGGCATGTTAGTTTCTGGTTAATACGGTGAATTGAATACATGAAAAATCAAGGTAGTTCATCATATTGAGCAAAAATTTTATAAATCTAATGTTCCCACCAAGCTCTCCTGCTTACTGATTTGCATCATTGCCCACATCAGCCTCACCACAGAGATATTAAAACAACTAAAACAAAATCTCTGATGGTCTCATGTCTGCACATCACGCAATCCCAGGCTGAGGCAGAGACTAACTCCATCTAAAGATGCTCAGTTTAAACATTCTGGTTTTATTTTTAGTACAACTGACTTGTCGACCCTTTTACTGCTGACGTCTTGATTATGTCACAGTGTCAGCTGGTGACAAAACAAAGGAAAAACATGAATGTCCTCAGAGTAGTAGGCCATAGAACCAAAAGACAATGTCATCTTGCTGTGCTGTTGGCTGCCAGAATTGAAGTAGTAATGGCTCAAAATAAGTTCCATCACATACCAGCTGCCACTGGCAGTCAAAAAAAAGAGCAAAGATAACTATGGTTAAATGTGACAAGACAAAAGCTGAGAGATGTGTGCCAGCTGCAACAAAATAAACAAAATGAACTCACAAAATGTCGAGAAATGAAATAGTCTCACACTTATTTTCCTTATTAAACAGAAAAACACAACCAATAACTTTCTGAATTCAAGTTTCCCTCTTTTACTGAACTAAGACAAGCTTTAATTGCTCTGTTAACTCCGTGAAACACACTTCATTTACATTCTTTAGACAGACAGAAACAATAAATAAAACTCACCAAAACCATCTTGGTCAGTCTCTCCAGTGTTATAACAATCACCAACTCTGGTGAGGTGGAGATAAATCCTTAATTCATCGTGTTAGATGTGAAAATAGTCTGGTTCTACAGGCTGTTTTATTCTCACTCGTTCTTTGGCCCAGTTTGTGCGTACTGTGCAGCTGAGTGCGTCGCGAAGCAGCGCATGTCACTTGTTCAGACCATTAAATTAGCAAAATGAAATGTCAAAAAGCTCTCTCGATAAAGTCCAATCATCACACCCTATGGAAGTTGTAGAAAGATTGTCTATCCATTATAGTGAGCGTGTACAGGTTGGTCAGTCTCCTCCCATTGGTTAATGCAAACTTTTTCATGCAACACTCAGTCTTCCGAGTGAGTGATTGTAAATATTCAGGAGAGCCTGTATTTTCTTCAGCCATTGTTAAGAAACAAGCTGATAAGACATGCTAGCTAGTGTTAGCTAACATGTTTAGGGACTTGTTTTGCCTCAACCTAAGCTCCGCCCCCACAAAAATGTCACAATGTTTAGCAGAAAAGGGATTTATACTGAGAATATAATCGCTCTTTGAAACAACAGAAATTATCCACATGTACCACAACATGACTGCACGTGATAATGTCCTCTGTGAACACAAAGACACTGGTGGGTTTGTACAGTACATGTAGGGAGACAGGACTCCCACTGGGAGCCCACAGTGTGTACAAATGATCTCGGTGTGTCACTGTGCATTCAGTATGAGGGCTGCTCTCTGCAGGTGGGCTGCAGCCATTAGCGAATATATCATCCATGTTTCAAGCACAGTGACACACTGAATTAATTTCATGTTGTATATCATACTGTACATTCACACCCATTTTCTCAGTCAATCAATAACTATGCACTCACGAAACAG
Source organism: Lutjanus campechanus (assembly GCA_027495735.1). NCBI lineage: Eukaryota > Metazoa > Chordata > Actinopteri > Lutjaniformes > Lutjanidae > Lutjanus > Lutjanus campechanus. The sequence continues at coordinate 12,620 of JAJHUR010128046.1, forward strand.
TTAATACTATGCATACACTGTATATCACATCATTTTCACGCACTCTACACACATACTGTTCATTTACTGTCTCTCACACACATTTACTCTTATCTCTTATGTACACATCAGCACTAATTCTCTCTCACACACTAACGCACATTCACACACAAACACATACAGAGACAGAAGCTCTCTCTTTGAGAGTACTGGGATGGTGATTATTCATAGGAGGGAGATGGGGATGAGCAATCAGCAGCTGGCTCATTAATCACACTGGATGCAGACCCTTAATCTCCTCCACAGGTACAGAGGAATCCTCTGCTTCCTCTCCACCTCACTCTGCCTCCGTCTCTCTTCCACCCACCGCCTCATTTTCTTCCTGATGCTTTGTTTGCAGCCCTGGTTATTTTTCTCTGTCTTTGTCCTTCTCAGAGTCTCTCACCCTCTTGATATCTCTGTGACTCTTTGACTGCCTGTCACTCTTCCTTTCCATCTCACTCTCTCCTTTTCTTCCTGGTCTCAATCTGCCTCTCTTTCTTCCCTGCCATTCTACTTAAAGTGCCTGCTTGCCTGGCTGTCTCTCAACTTGCTAGCAAAGCCACAATGGTGCTTCTTCTCCAGTAGGGCCCCCTAACTAGGCAGCGAACAAGCCTCGTTAGGATCACAAAGAGAAGACAGAGTAAGCTAGTGGAAGAAGTATATAGTAGGAGTGTGTGCGAGGGAAGAAGTATTTTAAAACTATCCTTTTCATGCTGTGTTAATAAGCCAGGTGCAGCAATTTGGCAGCATATTTGGCTCTGCTCCCTCTCCTTTCACAACTGTGCAAGCATTCAGAAAATAAGGTTGAGAAACTTCACTTCACAGCAGCGGGACCCTTCCTTTGTGAAATGATGGTGTTTGATTTTGAGGGCTGCACATTGACAAGAATCTGGCAAAATAATACCTCATCACGATACAGGGGTCATGATTTAGTATATTGCTATATATTGCAATACTGTAAGCAAGGTGATGTATTGCTTGTTTTTCTAAATTTAGAAAAAAAACCTGTCACAGAATAAAGAACCGCCATGCATAAAATCTAAGTTTAAAAAGTTTACATTCTTGTGAAATCAGAGCAGTGAAGATAGATAACACTATTATCTAAAAGTCTGGATTTTACAAGAGAGCTGTAATGATTAGTCAATTAATCTATTACTTGTCAATTATTAAATTAATGGCCAACAATTTTAATAATTCACTGTTTTCCGTCTTTTTTTTTTCTTGTCCAAACTCTCTGATTTCATTTTCTCAAATATGAGCAGTTTCTGATTTCGTCAGTCCTCAGTTTATTCAGTCTTTAAAATATTTAGCTTGCTTGGGCTTTGGGAGACAGTGATCAACATTTTTCACCATTTCCTGACATTTTATGAACCAACAAACAAATCAATTAATCAAGAAAATTATCAATAGATTAACTGATAACAAAAACAGTCGTCAGTTGCAGCCATAGATTAAACAACAGAAAATGAACTACGGCTACAAATCCTTGCATGTATCACAATATCACAAGAGGGTGTTTTGAGAATCAATGCACAAAACATAATATCACAATACTCAAGTATATCATTATTTTCTTCAACCCCTATTGGTTTTTATTGTTAGAGGGTTGTGAGAAACACTTGTGCTGTTCTGCCACTCAATGAAAATAAAAATAATAAGAGGTCAGTTTATGGTGACTACATGACAATTTGACAAAATTGTTACCTCTTGATTTATGAAAAACAACTCTGAGCATTTCCCAGAGCAGAACAAACAATATGTAATATGATGGACAAGTAAATCACACTCCTGTCTATTTGTAAAACCACAGGTTTACAAGGCCAACAAAAGCTAAAATGCCTTTCCTAGAATATAATAAGATTCTTCTTTACTGCACTTACTGATGTGAGAGTCACAGAGTGAGTTTATGCTTCCAAAAAAAAAGCACTAAAAATAACCCTGCTGTTCTCAACAATATGCATTACCCAAGATATCCACCATAGTCCTCCAGGAACTGCACACTTCCCAGGCCATTTAAAGGGAACAATTGTCTCCCCCGCATTACTTAATGACCAATTTTGCAGGAAAAGGCTGCTAACAACAGAGCCCATTTCTGAGGTGGGTGTTGCTGCTGCTAAGCACCTGAGCACATTGCAAGGCGACAGTGGATTTACAGAGGACGAGGCTCAATAATGAAGCGGCATCAGTTGGGTAATGACAGGGCAGAACTCTCTTTACTGTGTCATTCAATCCCTAAGGGTGAAAGTAACCTGTCGGGAAAATGAACAGATTAATTGCCTGCCTGGAGGGTTCACAGACATGTTTACTTAAGTGTTAGACCTCCGAACTCAACAGATACTAGCTTTTATCTTGTTACTATACATTCGGAGTTATTCTCCTGCTTATAGTTGGGTCCACCATTTGAAACTGAATCTCTAACCATTGCTGCACAATCCCTTTAATGCCAAGCCTGTAAATTGCTAATACAGTTAAAAGGAAAGTTCATCAATATCAGCTTTTAAGCTTGGCACACGGCAAGTCATTTCTCCACAGCTTTTCCAATATTTCTTGTGTTATGACTGCTGAAGGTCAAAGATACTGTGACCCTCTGGCATTATCAAATTGCATTGACTGAGATGAAAGAGAGCTTGTAGGCCATCATGTTTTTCATGACATTTTTCTTTTAATAGAGCTACAGAACAAGTCTGTGCTTTTCTTTCAGTCTCTATCACAAGAAAAAGCTTTTGCATTTCCATTTCTCCATCTTGTAATTTCATCTGCTGAGTAAAAATACTAAACTAAAAATATCTAATAATGTATAACAACAAATAAGGGCGATTTGTTTTGACTTTTATTTTAGACTACATTAGTGCATGGCAACAAACTGAAAAGCTATTTTGGAACTTTGGTTGGTGTTATAGATTGTGTAAAGCAACAGTAAATGTGTGTTCTTACTTTGTCACACCACAAACTCTGGGAGCTATTGACCACCCAGCCAAATTTGAGGGATTTTTTTAATATAAAGTGTATAAAATTAGGTCTCAAAGTTACCAGTTTTCTCTGCTTGGAAACCTTGGGGGCATGTCCGCTCTATCGTCTCAAAGGTCAGTTGCACTTGTAAATGTCAAAAATACTGCACAATCATTTTCATTTTTGATTTCTCCAAGGAAAAGAGTATATTATTGTGTTAAATGAGTTATGTTATTGTTCTCACTTGCTGCCCACCTGGAATTAGTTTGTTTTTACCTGTGTTCCCACATGTGAATTTATATAAATGCATTTTTTACCAATTACACAATTTTTTTTATTTGCTTGTAGGCAAAAACATTAAGTGGATTGTATAACTTCGCTATCTATTGCATGAACCATTTAAAAGTGTGCAGTCTATACTATACTGTGCTCTACTGTACTTCACTATACTATACTGTACTATACTATATATGCAAAAAAGTGGTAAAGGAAAAAGAGTACATAATGCAGCATTTAGAGAATCAAGTTCGAGACACTGTTTGGAAGAAATGTTATCTTCACAGCCTTTGGTTTGATAAAACTGACATTTTAAGTCTCTAAAGGCCAAAAAAGTCATCCTGCTCTGAGAGGCTTAATGGAAACAAGCTGACAGTCTGGAGCTAATCTCCCATACTTCATTTGGCCGGATGAGACCCAATTCATTAAAGCCATACTCTCATCTGATAGCAGCATAAGATCTCTGGCAATCTGGATAATCTTTCATCTTTATGGAAACAAAGAAAGACCCCTCGGCCCCCCCCCTCTCTTTCTCCTCAGCCATGCCTCCTACTGTAAACTGCGAAGGCATTTCCTGACAGGGTTGGCTAAGTGGTCTTTCTCGTTTTAAAGCCCTTTCAGCCTTGGGGAGGAGGAGGGTAAGAGAGATTAGTGGCCTGCAGCAGAACTCTGCACTGCAGGAGCCACAGCTTGACCTGACCTGAGGGTTTGCCTCGATAGAGACAGAATGCACAATGAGATGTACTGAGAAGTGTGTGTCTGGGTGGATGCATCTGCAAAGGATTGTATGTGTTTAAATTGGCATACATGCATCTCGACTTCGGTGCAGGGAAGAATAAAATTGATGCTAATCTTCTGATGTAGACTCACGCACATATTAACCAACAATACTCTGATTAGAGCTGCGGCATAGGGGAATAGAAAGACCAATCATTTTCTTTTATGTCGCTCTCATGAGGGCTTTGTTTTACAGGAAAAGCACTCCAAGGTTAAAGAGGTCAATGGACTCTTGAATTCAAACGAGGTAGTTTTGGAATTTGTTTTGTTATAGTACAATTTAGAGGGGTTATGTTTTTCTCTATAGAGAAAAAGAGAGAGAGGTCAATGTTTGATATGGCTAAGTGTGAGAAAAATCAGAAGCTATAGAGACTACATCTAGCATTCTTTCCATTTTATTTAGTCTCAAATGAAGCACTGGAATGAAGTTATATGCTTATTTTTCCACTGATAAAATGCCATCCTATTGTGTCAGAACTAATGACAGCTGTTTTCAAATGTGACAAATTAAAAACACTTATCTAACATTATGCTCATACTGCACATACTACTTGATTTTTTAAAATCACTAAGCTTTTCTATGGAGTATAGAAACTAGGTTGTCCACATGAAGCTCTTATGTGTTTAAACAATCAATTTTCCACATAATATTCAAGCAGTTTTTAAAGCAGAGGCCATTGCCCTAAAAAGGATATTCATCTATCCTGCTTTGGTAGGGCTGGAAGGTCACTGCTGAATAAAGTACAGGAGGATTTAAGTGGAGTGATAAATATCACTATCTGTACTATTAGTTAGATGCATTTTAAGAATAGTAATATAATAATTCTAAGTGGATAAATACTTGGACATTACACACGACTTGCTTAACAGCACCTCTGGGGTTTCTCACCACTTCACAAAAACCTAAAATGCACTGTAGCTCCAGTACATTGTACACTGAAAGACATCCTACAGACCAGTTCTCAGACATCACCATGCTCAATTCCGATGAAAATAGCATGTAAAATGTGTAAAAAATATGTTCTGGGTTGCAAATGTGCAAGTAAAGCGTTTGTGAAGTGCAACCACTTATGAAGCCGGTCTAGACAGTGCTGATCAACAGACAGATGGACCACTGAAAAACGCAACTGAACCACATCTTGTGTAAACACTGACAGCCTGCTATAACAAGTGGGTTGGGGCCAAATGAAAACTTTGTTAAGTAGAACGGGTGACATAATGACTGGGGATCAGGGGAAGTGACAACTTTTATTACAGACAAATGTATCAGGCAGTCAGTTGCAAAATTTAAAATATGCTTGATAAGTTTTTAACTTTGTTCTGTGTTTAAATGTTTTATAAATGTACACAACTATTTGTTATGTAAAGATATTGTGGAGTAATGGCATTTTGAACAGAGAATGAAGTCACACTTCCTCTGTGTGTACTGTAATTCGAGCTTCTTTGTTCTGTGTTTGCCAAACAGCCAAAACCAAACAGCTGGGCCTGCCGAGCGTGTATGTGAGCTACAAGCTATGAGATTCTACAGCGCTCCAACTTGACTCCGAGCTGTTTTTTCTTTTCCTCGATGTTCAAGTAACTTGATGGGTATACTATAATGTTACATGTTTGTTTTGATTAGTGACCGGCTACAGTAGGCATGATAGCCAACTAGCTGTTGGATACTGAATTTGTTCTGCAAATGTTGCAATCACTAAATGTAGCTGAAAGTACCTGTAAGTGTCACGCCTACTGAGTAACAGCCCAGTCACAAATGTGTGACTTTACATCTTCACTACACGTGGAATTCAAATATGGGGAACTTTGACCAAAGAAGTGTGTACGGTTGATTGCGGTAGTTGATGGTTACTCATTTGCATTTGTGCATGTGTGACTATCAAATTACTGATTGGTGTAAGTTTAATGCAAATGTTTAATTTATTTATTAATTTGTTCAGTAGCACTGTAAGTGAAGAACACTGAAAATTAAGCCTTAGCAGATTTTTTAAATAATAAATCAGGATTTCTCTGAAGAAAAACATCATTAAATAAACTGATACTCGAGTTAGCTTAGGTTTAGATGCTTTGCTTAACAGCATCTTGCCAAGTTCAGATACATTACTAGATTTTGGTTTTAGTCCTAAACTCCAGGATGATACCTGGAGCCAACTTGGCAGGTTATCTGACTCGGTCATGATCACAACTGATGCTGATGTAGCCACCTCTGTAACTTAGCATTGTTGTGCAATTTGACATTATATACTCTGTAAGATGATAAAAATCTTGTCAGCCATCATACTGTTTATACCATGGTAGCCATCACTTGGGTGTATTAGGGTAATATAGCCAATGTTGCAATATTAGATTTTTCAATATCAACTCAGTGGCATGTTTTGTTAGACCCTCTCAGCCTGGTAAACACCCACGTCTTTCCAGCTCCACTCCCAGTTTGAACACAGGCTTTCTGTTAAAAATTTGTATTCTCCAAGCCCGAGCAAGCGATGTCTCTTTAGTTATTTTCTCTGCGTTAACAAATCTCCTCTACTGTTTTAACAGGCTGGGGAGTGCATGTAAAACCAGTGATGTGTGCCTTTGAAAACAGCTATTAGGATTGGACCTAAAGTGGTAATGTATGAAAGTTAATATAAATGTTTGAGTATGAACCAAACAGTGAGCAGATAATTACAACAGAGTAAAGAGCTTCTGAAAAAATAAATCTACACAGGAGAGCAATTTTTGCCCTTCAGAGTGTCTCTGATATAAATACTAATGGGAGACAAAAAACCCAACTACTTGGCTCAGATTTTGGGAGTCTTTATCGTTTTATGACAAGGGCTTGACTTTGTAGAATAATGAATAGACATTTGTAGATTAATATAGTTGAGTGTGGTTGATTTATCAGATTTACCATCAGGACGATTTCTGCACATTTCCAGTTCCAGGAAATCAGGCTCATTTTACTTTTCAGTGGTTACGTAAGACAACAGGAAAACAGACACTGTTAATACTTACAAGTGACTCATGTTAAAAGCTCTAAATGCGTGATGTTCTTGGTTTTCATGTTGACCCACATTACATCTGATCACTTGAACAGTACAGATCCCCTCCAGGAAACAGATGGTGAAGTGCCTCACAGTCGTATGTACTGTATGTACCAACCATTCAAGTTGCAGTTTACATCCATATCTCTCCAGACTCATATAATGTATGTAAAGAAGACTTTGAGGGAATTTAACATGGAACTTACCACGATATTGAGCTGTAACTTTGAATGAATTTAATAAATATATTAAATGTATTTTATACTTATACTTTTATAATAGAGATAATCACTATATATGCATGATTCCAGTGAATAATCTCCAGTGAGAAACACGCCGTCTTCACTCAGAGACAGAGTATTGATAGAGAGCTGAACATTATGATGTCACTATGAAGTTGACCTTTGACATTTTGGATGTAAAGTGTGATCACCTCATCATTTTATCCTATTAGACACTACTGTATAATTTTGGTCATAATCATTGTATGAGTTCTTGAGTTATGGCCAGGAATGTGTTGTGTGAGGTCACTGTGACCTTGACCTTTGGCCACCAAAATTTAGCTCATCCTTGTGTCCAAGTAGGCGTGTGTACCTGGTTTTCCCTAGAGGTGTTCTGGAGATATTGTGTTCACAAGAATGGGATGACCTGAAAACATAATGCCTGTGGCTACAGCTCTCCCTGGCGGGGATAATTAAGTCAGTGTCTCTGAACCAGTGTCTGTGATTTAATAATACTAATGTTCTCATAAAAGAAACATTCATTAAATCTCGAGACGTTTTTTATCTGACAAAGATCAGTCCATTGAAACTACCTGATTCTGAACAATAAATATTCTCTGTAGTCTCTCCATACTCTCACATTACCAATTGACCGGTATAAAATATCTTGTCTTCTTTCTTTTACACCGTGGTAAAATGTGAGTAGATTAATTAGCAGCAAAGCAAACTAAATGGGCATTGTAACATGGCACCATTATAAGCACTAACAGGGGTTTTAAAAAGCTGCTGATGAGTTGATGAAGTTGATTAATTGCTCCATATTTTCCCCTGGAGTACTCTCCCTCTGTCTTTCTCTCTCTCTCTTTCTCTCTACTGTGCAATGAATTATGGGAAAATAAAGTTTGTCTACACCACGCATACACCACACTACTAAATTATTATGGATCCTCCAAGCATGACAGGAGTTTTGAAAATAATTATGAAAGTTCCAGGCTAAATTCCTGCATGCTTAATGATTAAACTATATGTGAGCAGCTCTGAGGCTGCAGGGTGGAACTGTCAGCTCAAAGCGAGCAGGACGTGGGTTTGATACCCAACTGGACTCTTTCCATATGGATGTGACCTCAAGTAACAAAGTGACCTGTGTGTTTGAAGAAGATAGTGCATGCTAATGTTTGTCACAAACTGGATGCTACACTAACAATGCAGGTGAGAGCAATTTGACCAAAGGCATATTTTCTGTCCAACAAGTCTGTGAAAGGTTGACAGCACAGAAGTGTACCAGTGGTTAATTCAAACCTTTTTTGTAATCACAGTTCATTATAAGATGTAAACGATGAGGTATTTAAGAAGTGATGACACCTCTGAATTTGCCCAAATGTTGATATTGTCTTTCTGGCTCTGGCTCTTTTTGTCTGACTGTACTGGACCCACAACATTTTCTAAAGAAGCGACTACAGTAAGTTTCTTTCATAGACCTTCAGACAAGAAACAAACAGTGCAGCACCTTTACGTATAATTACAGGATGCAGCAGGTCTGTCCCATGTCTTCTGGATGCATAGGTTCAGTTGTGCTTCTCCAGATCATTTCATATTATCTCTACATGTATTTTGTCATTACATGATGTTCACAATGATCATGAACAAGTTAAACAGTGACATGCTATTTCATATATCATAAAACAGACGTTATCAATGAGTTGAGATATTCCTGCTGCTTTAGCTCCTGTCCTGCTTGTTACCCCAAAATACATATTTTTCCTCCAGCCTCTAGTGCTGTTTATCCATGCAGATTGTTTTGGTGTGAGCTGCCAAGTTTTGGAGATGTCAGCCATAGAGAAGTCTGCCTTCTTTTGAATATAATGGAACTGGATGGCACTAGGCTTGTGGTGCTCAAAATGTGTTCCCTTTCATGTCTTTGTCAAGCATTGCTCATGCCTGTAGAATAATGTCGCGTTTGGAACCCAGTTTATAGGAAGCAAGAAAGAGCTGCATTATTTTGCCATGTTAACTATTATGTGTTCATATTGGGGTTAAAGCAGCTTGTTTGTCATCGATATTCAAAGCTGCGCACAACCCTGATTCCAAAATATCTGGGACACTGTACAAACATAAGTAATCACTTTCAACCTACATTCAGCTGAATACAGTACAAAGACAAGATGTTTAATGTTTAAACTAATAAACTTTGATGGTTTTTGTAAATGTACACTTTTTTCTGAATTTGATGCCTGCATCAAAAAAATTGGGACAGGAGCAACAGAATAGTGGGAAAGTTGTGGAATGCTCAAAAGACACCTGTTTGGAACACAGGTAAACAGATGAAATGGTAACGTGTGACAATATCATGATTGGGCATTAAAGGGGCATCCTCAGAAGGCTCAGTCATTCACAAGCAAGGATGGGACTAGTTTCACCACTTTGTGGTGCTGTGTGGACAAATAGTCCAAAATTTTAAGAACAATGTTTCTGAATCACTGCATTCTCTTTTTATTTACATTTTACACAGCACCCTGACTTTTTTTGGAATTGGGTTTGTAATTATTACCCTTAATTCTGCGGACCCATTCTGCCTAGTCCCTCATGTGGTCAAACCACAAAAATGTATATAAACATATAAACTGATACAAACATATCAGAGGAGGCTGTATCCATCAGGGAGTCCACCATTAATAGATCTTTGTCTTGTAGAACCACTTTAAACTGTGCACAATTTATTGTCAGAATGACAAAAAATACATATTTATGTCATACACATAATGGGGAATTTATTTAAACCTGCATGGTCAGATTGAGATTTGTTTACATTTAGATATACGGATTCAGGTCGCTGATAGACTGGGAGCTGATTTGGGGCGTCTCTCTGCCTCCCAACCAGTGCAGTCTACCAGTCTTCAGTTCAGTGCAATCCAGATTGTCATACTGTGGCTGTGTTCATGTTCATGACATCGAGGCATCAAACTCAAAAGCTTCTGTGTTTCTTTCTGGATTTCTGATGTGTAGTACAACATCACATCAAAGTGTTCCACATGTGTGTAGCTTGTAACCAGGATTTAGCCTGGCAAACAATAAAAAAAACACTGCATCATCTTGGTACAAAAAAAGCCTCTGAGCTTTAACCCTCAAGCCAGCTCAGTGCATGTTGTCTTAGAAGACTGGGTTGAATAGGAGCTTGTTGCCAGAGGAGATACTGAGTACTAACAATCTGCTGGGAGCGTGCAACACTGAGCTGAGCCGCAGAATCAGACCGCACTCCTGAGAATAAAGACTTTGGAGATTTGGGATTACCTGCTCCTCTATCATCACATTTTCTCTCTCTCTATCATCCACACTTGCACTTCAAAACGTTTGACTATTTCAGCTTTCTGAAGCTGGCAAAGCCGCACTTTCAAGGTCTACTGAACAAAAAACTTTGGAAATTCTTTAAAAGCCACTAAATGATATTGGATTTTAGTGCAAGTGCTTATACAGGAGTACTCAGACTCACTGTATGAAAACTGTGAGAAAACTAATCAAAATGTGTCTCTAAATCAGTAAATCACCATCAACTCAACCACAAAGATTCATATACCCAACGTCTTGCTAATTGATCTGCCTCAAAGATTATGTGTATTATTGATATAAGTGAGAAATGCTATTTGTAAAACTTTACTTTTTTTATTGTCTTTGCTGTTGTTTGTCCTGTTGTGTTATGTCTGCCTAATTGCAAATAGAGCAGTTCAAAAATGAAATTAAGTTACAATCAGCTAGTGTTGGCGTCATTTCTATGATTGCACTGTTGTTTGGTGGAATTTTTGCAATATAGACAAAGAAATCGTTCTTCGTTCTTTCTCCAAAACATCCCGACATGCACATTTATTAATAGCTCAATTGTTCTGCATGGCTGGTATTTCATAAGGTTGTATCCAAATAAGCACATTCAAAGTCGGCACTTGAGACCGCATTTACTCGTCCTCAGTATTTAAATTTTTCATGCTCTTGTAGTTCATGCTTTGTCAAATTTCTAAATCTTTTTTTTGTTTTCATAAATGCTCATCACTATTAATGATGTTTTTTATCCAGTACACCTTACCTACAATGACCTAAGAGAAATACATTATTCACAGCCTCCATCTAGTTTCAGTAAAGTCTAGGGAACAAGCAGAGCAACCAGCACACACTAGACTCCTATAACAGCCTACAAGAGCCTCCAAGATTCAAGTTTTAATGCCTTTGTTCATCATCAGTGATGTAAAAGCATCTGTTTTCCAAACAGGCAGAGGGATAAAAAGTGCATGTCCTAATTACAGCTCAGTTATAAAATGTACCAAGAAGAAGGACGACGAAGAGCCAGTCAGAGGACGCTGAACCTCCTCTTCTTTCAAGCTGTTCTATGTTACAAATGTTTACATCCTGCCTGGTGTTATCCTGCATTACTCAAAGATGTACAATATGGGTGTGACCATTTCAATATTACACCCAAAACCAATCAAGATGAGCTTTTGATTTCAAGAATCAAACTGAAAGGCAGAATTGTTGATTCTCCTCATATTAATTTTTCTCTCCATTCCCACCTACTTGCAGCATTGGGGCGTGTCTGTAAAAAAACACACTTCAAAGACGACAGCATAGTTTACTGGCTGTTATATTACACTTGGTACATGCAGACTTCTTTTTAAATAAGTATTTGAGAATGTAAATTACAGTTGTCAGGGCATAAAACCAATGATCTATTGATCTTTGAAAATAAAAGTCCTAGTCTAATGAGAAGTGCACAGTTAAAAAAATATTAAATCATGGATGTAGACAATTGTGACAACCCTAATGTACGACACAGCTAAAACAAACCAACAACAAAAAACAAGAATGGTGATTTTCATCATTGATTAATCTGCTGTTTTCATGGTTATAGTTTAGTCTATAAAAGGTCAAAAAATTGTAAAAATTGCTCATCACAATTTCCCAAAGTGGCGTCTTCAAACAGCCTCTTTTGTCCAACCAACACCCAAAGACTCTTCATTTACTATAATGACAAAGACAAGCAACAGATCCATGTTTGACATTTATACTTGAAAAATTATGGAACAATTAGCTGGTGATGAATTTTCTTTGAATAAACTCTTGCATTAATTGAATAATTAATCAAATTGAATAAATGCAGCTCCATTCCGGACTACTAGTAGTTTATGTGTCAGATTGCCTTGAATTTTCCCTTATTTCAGAGCATCAGAAAGAATATAATGAGCAAAGAACAGCTGTTTTTTTATGGATTTCTTTCACTACAAATGTTTGAATACATGCAGGGCACCACATATATAAACATAAAATTTACACAAATTACACAAATTCACACCTGAAAAAGCCAGATACAGCCAAACTCTTCTTCTGTGTCATTAAATATTACTCAAGTACAGCCTCACACTTCATATTCAGGAAGTCGAGAGGGAGTATGACTCATTCACTTTCTTCACTGTTGCTCTGAATGCGTGTAAAGACTGTAAAAAGGTGTGTATGTGATTTTCCGCGTCCATCTCATCTGCCCCTCAATCTTCCTCTTCCCTCCTCGGTCTCGGCTTTGTGTTTCTGCCTCACCCACTCCTCTCTTCATCATCACTTCTGCCTTCCTCTGTTCTCCTCCCACTCTCTTCAACTTGTCATCTCTAATCTCTCGTTCCCTCCACATCAAACCCCACAGTCTTTAGTGCGGCCCCAGACTCTTGTAAACACATAATTGTGTATTACCTACTCTTGTTTTCCCCCCTCTTTTTGCTCCATCCTCCTTCTCCACACAGTCCCTGATTACTACTTACCCCGCTGCCTCAGCCCTCTAGACCTTGACAAACATGTGGAATCACACAATAAAGCATCACCTGCTCTTCTAAATCCTCTCAATCTTTCTGTCCGTCTCCTTTAACGATCCCCCCCAAATCCCACCCTCTCCAGTTTAACATTAGCATCTTTCTGCAGTTCCTCTGCATTTGTAGTCCTGATCAAAACACAGTTTCATCCTTTTGAATATGGAGGAACTCAAATTAATAGTCCCCCAAGGTGTTTGTTTTGGATGTGTGTCATTTGGCTGTTTGCGAAAGAAGCACTTCAGCTGGAAGCCACCACATCTCCTCACTTGTACACTCATTCTTTCCCTCCTTTACCCCGTTCCACTCTAGTTCATCCCTTTATGAGATCTCAGCATTTGTTGTCTTGTTTGTCGAGTTCAGCTTAGTGACGTCAGCCCTGGCCTCTGTTCGGTTCCACCGTAAACAAAACAGGAGAAAACAACTCTTGCTAAAACATAACCTTATCACTGTAACCAAGCCATCTGGACCAACTCGCTGGTGATTTACACAGAACAGATGTTTGCCCGAAGAAACACAACATTCCCTCTGAGTACATCTATGGGAAATATTTCTTACTTTCTCACACGGAAATGTTGTAACAGCAGAGTAACCAAAACTGAGGTTATCCAGCCATGACGGACTATGTGGTTGTACTCTAACCTTGTTGGGTTGTTTTGTGTTCTATGAATCTGCTTCTATATTCTTTTTTTCTGTCAGAAAATAAAAGCTTTTTACTTTTTCTTTCCCTTTTTTTCGCTGCAGTGTTTATCTCCTTTGTTCTGAGAGAACATTTTCAAAGCTGATGAAGGTGGATGCTGGAGGGGATTTCGTTGAGGAGATGAGAAGAGAAAGAGGAGGAAGAGTCCCATGCAAGCGCACAGAAACGAGGAGGCGAACACACATCCATATGGAGACACGCTTGTTTGAAATTGCAGAAGGGTGTTAAAATAAGAAAGGAGAGGAAGAAAAGGGGGATTGTTCCACCAAAGAGTGCAAGAGAAAGAGCAAATCAATGGAGGCATGATAATGAATTATTTCCTCGCCAGAGAGGGAGTTAGAGGAGAGAGATAAAAGCAGACCACATGCTGTGCCACTAACAGCCCAGGGGCTGCTGCCTGTGAATTATGGCGCGTTGGAACACACTCGCTGCCCTCGGGATCTGCTAGTTGCAAAGGAAAGAGAAAGGGGAAAAAAATAGAAATAAGAAAGCTGCAAAGAGATAGGAGGGAGGGGGGCAGAAAATAAATGTCAGAAAGGGTAATAGGTCAAAGCAAAGCCCCTCGAGTCCCTGCAAAGCATGGATTTACATCTCTATGGCTAATTAGAGACGTAAAGATGAAATTAAAGTGGTGGAAATGAAAGAAGGATAGATAGATGAGGGTAATGGGGACGTAGGGGTGTGGGTGTGGGGGGCAGTGTTGGATGGGATTATTCAGCATGTGTAATTATGAAAGATATTAGATGTCTGGTGGAACAGTGCGCGTGTCACCAGTGAGAAGTCATGTCTTAATGATCCTCATATGATGTTCCAGATGTACCGTGAGATTTTACAAGTGTGTTTTTCCCCCATTACACACTGCACTTAGACAGCCCACTACTAACTACTGTGAGTCGTATAGTCGAATGAATTACAAGCACAATTTGTACTTTCATTGCACCATGTTTAACATACCCAAGGCAGACATTTATCTAACTCCTCTCTTTGTTCTCCCTCAACAAAGGCACCCTGCTGAGATTGTCCCAATTTAGATGCTTGGTTTAGATTTGGGTCTATATAAGTTAAAAAAAAAAAAAACTTGTGGGAGGTATATCAATATATACATGAAATATTCAAATATCCTGTTGGTGACTACATTATTGTTAAAGTATGAATTACGGGACACATTAAAGACCCAATCTGTGGCTGCAGTTTGCTTGTGCCTGATTATCTTAATGCACAAGCAGTACAATGGTAACCTCAACTGA
This sequence comes from Lutjanus campechanus, assembly GCA_027495735.1. Taxonomy (NCBI): domain Eukaryota; kingdom Metazoa; phylum Chordata; class Actinopteri; order Lutjaniformes; family Lutjanidae; genus Lutjanus; species Lutjanus campechanus. The sequence continues at coordinate 27,665 of JAJHUR010128046.1, forward strand.
ACTTAATATTAATTTAATTAATATACTTTTTAAAATGGTAGATTTGTCTGCAACTCTTACAGTTTAATACATCATCCATCTGCTATATTAAATACTTTCTGCTTTACTCACTGTTGTAATTTAGATTTTGGTGAGAACTGACTTTGCTTCAACTTGCCTCATCTACTTCATTTATTAATTTACTACGCTTCCTAAAATTAGTTTCAATATCCCTCAAAGTCTGAATTCTGAATTTGATACATCCAGCTGTTGTTTTTAAGTCTTATGTGGAGAGGGCAAACGCAATAGTGCAGTAAGAGTGACAGAGCAAGTTCTGCCAGTTGAGCAGATAGCTATATCTGCTTCCTCAAAATGTGACATCTTGCAGTGTATTTGGTTTTGTTGGGCTTAAGTTTATTGTTTTAGTTTTAGTCAGTTTTTCCTACTATGAAATTCAAATGTAAGCTTGAAGAACTTCAAATTTATTCGACATATTGTGACTTTGTGAATGTTTGGCAGTACAACCACAGAAATAAGAAAATAGAAAGGGAAAATTACACCTCTGGCACTTCACCAAAAGCTGTTTATTTCTTACAAAGATGAAGTGTATACGGTAAATTTTCAATGTAATCAGCACCTTCGATTTCTGTGTAATTGGCCACAGTGTTAGAGAGCTGCTCCCTCTCTGTATTTCAGGCTAATTTACGGAGCCGTATTAGCCTCTTCACAAACAAGCATGTACCATTTTGATAGCAGGCTGGTCGTATGGTTTGAGATTCTGTCCGCCCACAGGTTCAGCCACAGTGTGTGTAGAAGTCTGGGCAAAGTGGGATTGAGCAAGACTTTAAATCACTACCTGCTAGGGCTGGATATTGTTTAAATAAAATTCCAGCACCACTACCAATACCCTGTGCCCCTGAAGCGATATCGGGTCCAATAGAGTACGTTATTTGATACTTTTCTTTACTTCCATAAAAACTTTTTGTCTCATATCTCAGCATTCGGAGCCGAAAACTCCATCAAATACGCCGTGCTTGACTTCAACACCACAGACTGTATGTAGCTGCTAGCTGTAGCGCAGCACACACGATGATTAAATAGAAGAGTACTTGTGGTAACTGGCTGCAAGCAAAACCATAAAAACATTGAATGAAGGTTTTGTCTTACTACTACCTGATATTGGGTTATTTCAGTCAATACCTTAAAAGGATTGAGTACTGATACCCAGCCCTACTACCTGCTAACATTTAACATTTCTACTAACCAAGAATATAAGCTTAATGGTGTTAATGTAAAGGCAAGGGTGTGTACTCAGGATTTGTTGACAGTACTCATGATTACACAGACAACTCTGGAGTCTTCATTCCTTTAACTTTAGAAAATATAATCACAACACCAACAGCCAGATCATGCTGATGTGAGAGTAGATATGGAATTACAGCATGGGTTGGCAACCTAACGGTGCAACTGAAAAAGAGCCTTGTCAGTATGCACAAAAAGGCTATAAAGATAATAGAGAGGAAACAATATGAGCCCATACAGAGTCTATACAAGCAGGCAGCGGGCAGAAACAACCAACAAAAATCATAGTGGACTATCAACATCTCCTCTTCTCTGAATATGAACCTCTGCCATCAGGAAGAAGTGTCTGTGTGCCAAAGTGCAAATCAAACCGCTTGAGGCTTTCATTTGTTCCAGCCTCCATCAAGCTCAACGTTAAACCTTATCTTAGTGCAATAGAGCAATGTGTAATAAACACACAAGCACTTAGTGCTTTTTTCATTTTAATTCCTTTATGACACTGGATATATCCCAATGACATGGTCACATGCCTCAAGTTTTTTAGGATCTTTTATGTGAAGTAACTCTCTAGTTTTGTGTCAAATGTTTATGTTTCTGTGATTTTTTTTTTCTTTCTTATTTTATGTGAAGCAACAAATTGTAGAACTATGCCCAAGACAAAGATCCCTTTGGGGACAATTAAGTTTATTCTAACTCTACTCTAACTCTAAAAGAAATATAAACACATTCTACATCTAATACTGTATCTTATGGGTATAAAGAGAATAATTTTATGATCACTGACAGTCAGATGATCATGCTTAGGCAACTTTTCAGATTACAATTGTACATTGAAAATCTGAGTTCTAAAATAATATTTTGCTGTTAAGGGTTGAACTACCACACAACAAAGTATATAAAGTATGGCTGTTAAAATTGTCTCCACCTAATAACAATCATATATAGTATATGATATGGTAAGACTAAAGGGGCCATTCTAAGGCCTAAAAGTACTTTTTGTTGCTAATACTTTTGTACTTTTGAATGTGGGACTTGTGACAGAGTATTTTAACAGTGTGATACTGCTATTTTTTTTTCATTTAAGTTCAAGATCCGAGTACTTCTTCCATCACTGGATATTTCATCCTTCATTACTGACAAAGGGTGTAGTTACCTACATCGCTCTCTCTATGAACATTGCTACTACTGGATTGATTTGCTAACAGATACTCTGATGTTCATTGGATATTTTCAACACCCAAGCAGTTTTCATCCTGTCTCTTACTGATACTGATACTTTTATCAATGTTTGATGACCTTTACCAAGTGTTTTATTCCCCAAGCTTTAATCAGTCTAGATTCCCAACCACTGTTCACCAAAAATAGTTACAGCATAAAACTCCCTGTAAAATCACAAAAGCTTGTGTTCACATTTCTGTTTGTGTATAAATTAAACAAAAAAGATACAAAATATTCATGAGTAACCTTTAGAGGCATTTTTTTCACTTCAGAGATAGCCATGGTAGCTGCCTCTAGTCTTTGTGCTAAGCTAAGCTGGCTCCAGCTCAATATTAAACGCAAACAAGAGAAGGATTGATCTCCTCCTCTAACTTGCAGGAAGCAAGCGAATAACCCTGTTTTTAAGTGTATTTTTTTGAGGCATTCTGGCTTTATTTTGATAGCAGACAGTGGAGAAGTGACAGGAAAAAGAAATGAAACAAAAGGCCTCCAGCTGGATGTTGTAATTACATGGAAAATGTCTTAAACCCATAAGGCCCCCAGGAAGCCCTATAATCTGTTTTTTTTTTCAGGACTGTAATTAATTATTTTCTGTTTGGTGAGTGGGTTGAATACCACAGAAGGTGAACTATGACATACAGGCTACATAAAAGTCAACCATGCTTTACTTACACATAAAGACAAGGATCCTCATTGTTTTCCAGGTTAGCAAGACTCCAGTAATGACTGTCAACCACTGCAGTTTGTGTGATTCCACCCTGAGGTACTCGACCTTGTTTTTCTATCAAACAACTGCACACACTGTACGTATGTCTACTCTGGCAGATGTTTACAAAGCATGGGTGTCTCAGCTGAGGGTTTCGCTGAAGAGTGCTTCATATTCATAGTGCACAATAAGTGTAGCTGTGATTTCACAGAATAAATTCTCCTGATATCCTTTGAGGACAGCACTCATGTTTTTTTTTTGTTTTTTTTTAGTTGCATACAATAAATTTGTACTTCTTTTTGTATTAAGGGCCTCAACAGACTGCCCTCTTATGTTCCTCATTTCATTTTGCTTTCCCTTTGCTCTCCTCTCATGTTTCCCCCTCGTACTGTATGTACTAAAGAGTTCCACCTGACTGCAATGTTTATACTACAAGATAATGTAGTCCATATCTTACACCACACACATGAGATCCTTAATTGTTGGTCTCCTCTCCTCTCCTCTCCTCTCCTCTCCTCTCCTCTCCTCTAGGGAATCAGCTGCATCGGCTAAGTGTTGCATTAAATAAATGATTTGGATATTAACAGACAGCCACAGTTGCCATGACAACTCACTGGGCATCTCTCAGTATTGTATTCAGAACAGACTGCTGGATGACCAGTGGCTGATGTGTGTTTAGGAGTGGTAGATATGGCCAAAATCTTCTATCATGGCATATGTACTGTTATATCACAGTAACAGTATATATCATGATACAGTAATTTTTCTGTAACCTCAATAAAAAAAATGGTTTAGTGTACAGTACTTCATTACATTTGATTATTCATATTTTGCCTATTTCGCCCTTTTAGTAACAAGTTCCTCTCCCTCATCTTGGGCTGGTTGGGATGCCTTCTGCTCTGTATTTACAATTCCACTCTTCTCCTCCATGTTTTTATTGTCTTGAACCAGCTTAGAGGTGCATTACCACCACCAACTTTTTGCTTTCATTTCACATGAGAACATCATAAGCAGTCTTGTATCCCCAGTCATTTGCAAGATCACGCCGGAATCGCAATATCATGGGAAAATCCGGACCTGATTAGCTACAGTCTGCCCCACATATACAGACACTTACATTAGGTTGACAAAGCATCTGGCTTCAACCCATTTTCAATGGAAGCCAAAGTCATGAAGCCAGAAACTAAAGTCCGACACTTGTCGCTGTTCTACAAATCAAAGCTGAGCTGGCATCAACTTCCTTCAGTGGTCCAATGACACAGTAACATGTTAACCAATCATATGTTTTGTTTTGCTACCTCTGTATCCCATCTCTCCACAACTCCTGTGCTGTGTAAACAATGAAAAAAAGTCATTCTTAAAGGTAGCTAGTTTGCAGTTTTACTTGACCCTATCCTTGCAGCTCATCTAAATCAAACTAAGCTATATCTTCTCAGTGGAAACAGTTAAATGTGCTTCTTTTCGCAGACAGTGTCAGCAATGTGTTTGGCAGGACACTGTTTCACTTTGTAAGGGGCAAGAGTTACAGTATATTTGGATCTAAGTGGTCACTGTGAGCTGCAGTAAGGCTAACACACAATGAAACCAACTTTCATTGTCATTGTCAATTTTTGTCTGATTGTCTGATTTAAAACCTCATTACTTTGACTTCCTTCAGAGCAATTTATTTTAAATTGTTATGCCTGCACACTGTAAAACTGTTAAGAAAACTCATTGAAGTGAAAGTGAATAATCGTTCATCATTTTCAACTGCAACCATGTCATTTTCAAGCACCTAAATAATGAAAAAATCAGGTTTCACAGCTCATTGTGAACAAACTTTGAAATACAAATTTTGGGTTTTTTTCTGAAAATCAAAGATTCAAATCGATCTAAAGAAGAAAAGCAAATTATCTCAACAAAGGATTATAGGTCAGCAAAACTGTGTCTAGTTTATTTCAAGTGGTTTTGACAAAACTCAAAAATCTAGTGAAGGAAATTATCACTTAACTGACAAAAAACTGCTTCTCTCTTCACAGACTGGAACAATTCCTCTCTGCTTTGTGTGCAATCAAAACATTTTATGTCCAAAGGTAATAGATCTACTTAGAGATGCTCACGAACAAACAAATATATTCACACTGATCTTATTCCAGAAGTAAATTAACCACAGATACAGTAACATGAATCATGGTTCATTTTTATCAAACAACAACAAACAGCAACACACCTTATCAGACACAACAGAATCAGGTTCACTATGTAGGATAGTGAACCTGATTAAGCATAACAATAATCAGAGTACAAGAAAACATAAACATGAGAACCAGTACTGCAAGTCAAGGCCATAAACAGGAAACTGACCAAATGATTAAGAAATACATTTTTTTTTTTTTTTAACAGATATTCAACATTTTGTAAAAAATCTCTCTCAGAGCAACGTGGAAGAAGTGTGCCCAAAGCCTCAACAGACCCTTACCTGTTACTGCAGCTACCTGACACTGGGTAATTACCCAGGAATAGAGACGACACTTGGAAGGTGCCAGAAAGCCCCTTATACACACACCGGCAATTAGCTGCAAAGGTCCATTGAGCGGTAATGAGGCATCAGACAGTAGCTAGGGGAGAGTGGGCAGGGGGGGGGGAGGAAAAGAAAAGGAAAGGGGAAAAAAAAGGAAGGAAAGAAAAAGAAAGAGCAAGGAACAGGAGAGAGAAATAAATGCCTAAAGGTGAGAAAAAACAGGAAAAAATGGGGAGAGATGGAGAGAAGAGGATGTGGTGGAGAAAACATGGACAGAAAACAATAGAAAGCAGAGGAGAGGAGGAGATAGAGGGAATGTTATTGTGTGGGTACAGAGGGAACCTCCAAGACCTCCAGTTCAAAGTCACTTTGTTGTTAAGAGCTTAGCTGGAGGTCTCTCACCCACTTGGCTGTCAAGAGAACAACAGCTCCCGTTGTAGAAGTGATATCTGATCTCAGCAAGATCATTTGTGCAGATTAAGGGCAAACTTGAGAAACATGAAAGATCAAACCTTGACGGGAGCTACCAGGCTGCAACAAAAAGATATTATCTTGCTGCAGAGGCATCAGGGCTCTCTTAGACCTCCACTGGATACATATGAGGTGTAAAATGGACAGAGAGCCCAGCAGGAAAAATATTCTATCCTGTAGCACCAGCTGTATTTTTGCCCTGAACTGAACCTGAACTGTTAGATAATTCAGAAACTGTACTATTTCAAATTCGAGTTCAGTTTTTGGACAAGTGTGGTGCTAACCGCCCCTTTCTGGAAAAAAATTGACAGTTGTTCCCCTCAACATATCATTAAACATAACTATATAATTTTACATAATATATAATAACAGGAATATTAGGAAGCAAGTAAGCAGGTATATTCCTAGTGTTTTTTATTACTAAAAAAATTCTGGTGAGCCAAGTCTGATCTAAATTATTTTTTTGTTTAAAAAGGGAATTCATGTTTTCTTCCAGGTGAGTTTCTATTTCTCCTTTACACTCTAAATCACAAGGTACATCAGCAAGTTATGTATTATTGCCATGTCCTGCCTTTGGCTAGAAATGAATTTTACTTGGCACTAATCTGCTGTAAACAATAGCTTTATAGACATCTCAGAGCCTCCGTACAATATGCATGTGGATGGTTTCAGGTGGATGTCTCTGAGTGCATGTAGTGTTCAGGTACTGTGTTCCAGAAGCATGAATAATGCACACACTGCGGAAACAAATTTTCCCCTTGATGTTTATATAGTTTGATCTATGACAATAGTATCTATTATTGTCTACTAATGTATTAATACCATGCCTTTTGTGAATTCAATAAATTGCTCATTTACATGCTTTTCTGGGCTTATCATAAATGACACCTTTATTTTATTTACATATTTTAGTCCACAGTTTGGTCGCTGATAGCTGCTGAATACATGATTTACTGAAAATTAATAATTTGAAAAGAAAAAAAAGTGTTAGCCTCAGATTAATGAAATGGTTTGCTGATTCAGACGAGTCCAGATGTGTTTGTTTTAATTAAAACCTTAGAGGCTTTGATGTTTCACTCTAAATAAATGTGATAAGACTGCACTACTTTGCATTTCTATGTAGTTTCATTTCATTTTGCCCTTACAATGTACATTCCCAATTCCATGTGTGATTAGCAGATGATTAATTATTTACATGTGATAAATTCACATATAGCCCCTATGTGGTTTGAAAGATAAATTGTACATGTGGTTTGTTAAAGAGCAACATAAAATACATGCACACACAAAAAAGCGCACAGCTAGGCGCCATGTACAAATACAGACAAACTCTTCCAGGGAAACAGAAACACACACACAGGTATACAAATTGGAAGTAAAAAGAAATCCATGTTATCATGCTTGTATAAGGTGTTCAACACCTGTAAACATCCCCCTCTTCAACCTACAGAACTATTGACCTTTATCTGTCCCTATCTGCTCTCTGTCTCACACCAATAACAGCTAACTCATTTTCTTTCCTCTATTTCCACATTCTCTCATTTCCACCACTGGTTATCCCTCTCCAGAGAGCTTCTTCTTCCCTCTTCCACCAGTGGCTCCAATCTTCCCTCCCACCACTCTTCTCGGAATCTCTTCTTCTCCACATGACACTCTCACTCTCCAACCATTCTGCTCTTCTCTCTCCATCTCTGCTACTTCATTCTCTTGATTAATTAGTCAGACCTGCTGAGTGGCCCTGCCAGTGCAGCCCAGCATCTCCATATAATTCCACTATTAACAGGAGTCATGGAAAACAAATAGACTCACAGTGGAGGAAGAGATGTTTAGAAAATATAGTGAGAACAAGGTTGTGGGGGAAGAACTACATGTGGGGAAAAGATGGAGGAACAATGGGAACAAGAGAAAACTAGCCCGGTCCTAATTATGTGCTCACCAGCTGTGTGTTTTTGCAAATAAATTAAAAGCAGGACCGCTCATTGAGCTGCACCTTAACAGCAAATGGCTGTGTTAACATATGCTAACAAGATCTATAACTATACAGTTATGTGCTCAAGTAAATCTGTATTAGTCCAATAAACAGAATTAAACTTATAAAATCAGTCTGATAAGGAAATCAGCGACCTTCAAATCTATAGAAGCTATTACATAACAGAAGCTTATAGCATTTTAAATTGGAGAGAAAATTGGGAAACAGAAAAATAAGTCTTTGGGTTAAAAGCTGCTGGATTTCTCCTCCAAGATCAATAACTTTCAAGAAGAATATAAGGGCAAGAGCCACTTTTCAGATGATGCCAAGCAAAGAGAATTGAAATGTTAGAATAACAAAATCATGAAATATTTTTCTGTAAAACTTCTTCCTGCTGGCTTTCCATTGCTGCCCTGCTGCTTTCTTTTTTATATATCCTATTTCTTCTGCTGCCTTTCTACACCAATTTGCTGGCTTGATGACCCGGAGTCAATCATGAAGACTTAGTGAAATAAACAAGACAGTGGGCAGACACTGGTTTGGGAGCATTAGTTTGAATTCATGACCAGCATTGTTTATCTTTGTTCTGCTGCTTTCATGCTGCTCTCTGCAGGATCTGGAGGGTCTCCAACAGTCCCAAAGTTTCTGCATCAAAGACAACTTTTGAAGTTTTTCACCATAATCACATACTAAAGCCTCGAATTTCAGTTCAAGCTACAGATGATAATGCTACGGCAGTGTGTTAATCATGACGAGTGTGTTTATGAATTGTGCTTGCAGTGCCCAGCTTTGACTATTTCAGTTTCACCTGTGATACACAACTAACAGACAAATCTTTACCCCATTCACAAGAAGGAGCCTCTAGGTGGGACACACAGACTAACAGTCCCTGGAAAATTATATTGGTACCATGAGAAAAATATCAAACACACCGATGAGTGGCTACAAAAGACTGCAGCACCGTGCTGTAAGCCCATGTGGGCTGGGCACACACTGGGGCGGTTCCTTACACCAAAGCACTTTTCCCTGAGGCCAGTGTATTTTTTAAATTGTTTACAATCTGAGTGGCGCATCTTTACACTCTGCTACAAACGCCAGCAGCATGATGGGGTGCTGAGCATCTATTCTGCACTGAGTGCTGTACATTTGACTTTTTTTCCCTGGTCCCCTAACATTGAGAAATATTCAGTTTTGGATAAAATGCTGCACTCATCACTGCCACATTTTTCCCAGCTGTCCAATCACAGTGGAGGAGGGACAAGACAAATACCATAAAGACCAATATGAAAAATAAGTAGGTATTTGCAACACATAAATTAACCATTGCAGATATTCAGCATCACAGCAACCAAAAGTGTTTCAGCTGAAACTAGATTTACCACCTCATGGTTGTATGACTGCAAACCTGCAATGTTTTTTTGGCAAAATTTAAGTTATCATTATACTGACATGTCTGACTCCAGTGAATAATTTCAAGTGAGAAACATGCTTCACTTAGAGACAGAGGACTAACAGAGAGATGAACATTATAACGTCACAGGGAAGCTGACCTTTGACGCTTTGGATATAAAAAGCCACTTCATCATTTTAACCTATTAAGATATTTGTGCAAACGTTTGTGTCAAATCTGACAAAATTCCATCAGGACTTTGTTGAGATATCACATTCAAAAGAATGGTATGTATGTACGGACCGACGGAGAGAAATGCTGTGCCTCCGAGATGCTCGCAAGCACTCTCAGCTGTGTGTCTTCAGAAAAGAAGAAAAAATGCTTCAGTGGACACAGCCCCGTCAGGCTAATTAAAAATAACCATTACATCACATAAAACTGTTCAAATATGTAAAACAAAACCTTCAGTAAGAGATGCTTCTACTTTGTGATACATTAGTCTTGGAATCATTTGTTTGGAATAGCTGAATTTCCTAAATTGATATGAACATATCCTCGCAATATAATACCACAGAAAGTCAATAAAGCCGTAAGGACACTTGGTCTACCTGAGGTTGATTCAATAAACACGGTACTGTATGGGTCACACTGAACAACAGTGTAAAAGCCAACATTATGAAGTCTACTGCGGGTATCTCTGACTGCACATTTACGAAAGGGTACTTACCATATGCAATGTGCATGCAGTCCATGTATCACCGCAGGGAAGCTTTATATATTACACATGTATCCACAGAGGAGCTCTGACCTTGCGTGAGGGTATATATTACATCCGCAGGCTTTAGATATCTCTCAATAAGACTGCTCACCTATCGGGTTCAGTGCTAATGCACTGTTGTCTTTTACCGACCAGTTAATGTGAATCATTTTAACGTCCGCGGGGCAAATTCCTGCACATTTATTACTGTTTAATTACAGTAGTTGTAATTCGGATACAAAGGGCACATGTATAAGCCATCCTCCCACTACACAATGTTGACACTGTAATAAATGTTAGGAAATGAAACCCTGTGAACGATACACCATTAGGAAATACAGAGCTGATTTAAAGCCATTACGCTGTTATCTCTGTCCTGCAATATGCTCTATGGCAAAGAGAAGGTTGATTATTCACTCCTGCTGAGGCATAGAACAAGAAGTCATCGTTTTCCTGGCTTTATTGATCTAGACCTCAGAATTACTGGTGTGATTTGCAATGCAGGCAACAGTGTAGAAACAGAGTTTAGTGCTGAAGCAATTAATTGAATAGTTACGCTGTGATTATGGTTTAATCATTTAAGACATTTATCAACCATAAATGTCAAATGTGCTCTGCGTCTAGCTTCTCGTATGGGAAGATTTG
>JAJHUR010128056.1:0-21826 GCA_027495735.1 Lutjanus campechanus
AAAAAAAAAAGGCTGAAGGAAGAAAATGATTCTTCCATATCTACCCAAGGATTTTTAAAACCACCTGTCTAAGGGGACACTTTAAGTATCTAAAAATAGAAAATCATCGAGTCTGCGGCCCCCTCCTCTTCCTCCACCCGCCTCCTGAGACTGTATTGCAGACAGCAATGGTAATTGGTTCTGAGAGTTTTTGCAGTAGCACTTTTAAATGAATTCTTAATTTGTGAGGCAAACATTTGTGGCACCCCCTGAGGAAAAGTGAATCTTTGTGTGGGAGCTCTCCTGCCTTAACCCTGCTAGCTTTGGCTGCCTCCAGCTGCCTCGCTGTCATCAAAGGTGAGACACAGATACATCAGCCATTCAGCCCACAGCACAGCCAGCCAGACAGAAGGAGAAAGATTGGGGGAAATGTAGCGCAGGGTATTTAGAGACAGTTGATACTCCACACTGGGTACACAGACATTTGATACCTTCCCCAAACTTTTGTGATTTCTGGGGTTGGGCTGGAGAGGGCATGGACTGGGTTACCAATGAAGTAGAACAATGAGCAGGGGATTAAATATGAGAACAACTATTTAAGTTTTCATTACATGGCCACACCAGATAATTTTTAATCCATACAGAATTGTAATGCCCATTTATATACAGTACAAGGGGGGTTCAGGACATAGATTGTTTATAAAGATGGATGATGTGTCTCTACTTCCTCCCACTGCACAAACATGAAGCCAAAATATACCAGATACAGGCGCTGTCATCTTATGCATGGTGATGTCTTTTGGAGCCAGAATCTGCGCTGTAGTGATCAGAGTTGGAGCCGCAGTATCGAGGGCCTGCCTGTACACCATCTGACTCAAGTGCTAGGGCTCACCTGTTAATCATGACAGCTACTGTACCTAAATTGGCAGAAGCCATCTTTGGAAAAAAATTACTACCGTGTTGTCCATCTTTATAGACAGTGAATGGTTCAGGCTAATACAGCCTGTCGAAGTTGTTCTATCGTTAATCCTCTGGGAAGCACATATCACATAACATGAGTGTGACAACACCGTTAGCATGAAATTGATTTTTATGTCAGTGTTATAAATGATCTGGTGTGTGTGGCACCTTACTGATCTGATGTGGTCTGTTAATAAATTGGAATAAATAAATTGGAAAAAAAAATGTCATGACATCAGTACATATTCTTGAGATAGATTCATTTTCTAATGTGTTTTTCATCTATGAAAGGATAAATGGTCGTATGATGTGCTTCCTGCTACACACCGTTAGGACATGAGACAGACACAGTTGGTGTGACGTTTATAGATTACACACCACTTCATTTCTGACAATTAGAATTCCAAGCAGCACAATCAGTCAGAAAAAAGCAAGACATCAAAGAGGCTCCCAGCAGGTCTGAGCTCAGAGACAGAGGGAATATCTGCAGTGAGGAAATATAACAGCTCTCCACTATTTCTAATAATCAATTTAGGCAAGCATGCTGCTGAAAGAAGCAACAGATTAAGGAGAATCAAAGTGCTCTTTAACCCTTCTGACAGCTTGTCCATCTGCCAGCCTGGATCTGGACTCATTAGTTTGCAACACACACACGCACACGCACACGCACACACACACACACACACACACACACACACACACACAGCACACACAGCACACACAAACTCACATTTCTCAATATAGATATTTTCAGAGTCTGCTCATTCTCAGTGAACACCGTGCAGAACCCTGTGCAGTATTATTTCTACAGAGCTATAACATCACATTTTTGAAATATTTTCCAACTCTCCTGCCCTCCTTTCTTACTCCTGTAATTGGTGTTGCCTGGGGTATACTGAGAGAAAGGTGAGAGAAAGAAATACTGACTGGTTGAGAGGCAGAGGCATTGTCAAGTGCATCAACTGCACGTACTGCGCTCTTAAAAATAAGGGTTCCAAAAATGGTTCTTCCTGAAGGCCTGAGGTTCTACTCACAACTATTTGCCTCTAAAAAAGCTTTAGTTGAAGAAAGGATTAGTCAAGGGATCTTTGTAAGACTGAAAGTACCATTAAGAACCCTTCACATTAAAAAGGAACCTTTTTGAAAGACAGGGTTCTTCAAGGAGTTCAACAATCCTTGAAGAATCTTTTGGTAAAGTGTTTGTCAGAGGTTCTTTGTACCGTAACATAAAAGAGTCCTTGGTAGAATGTCCTTGGTGGAGTCCAGATAAAACCTTTGGAATATTAAAGGGTTCTCAGTAGAACCCCGAGTGTGTTCTAGATAAAATCTTTGGAATATAAAAGGCTCCATGGAAGAACCGCCTGTTGGATTCTAAATAAAACTTTTGGAACATTAAAGGGTTTGCGTTAGCACCCTCTGGTGGGTTCTAGATAAACTCCCCAGAATGTAAAAGGGTTCTTTCTAGAACCCCTTGTTGGGTTCCAGATAAAACCTTTGGAATAATGAAGGCTTTACATAGAACCCAATGGGTGGGCTCTCGATAAAACCTTTGAAATAGAGGAGGGTTCTTGGTAGTGGTTTCTTGTTAGCATTTAGAAGGTGGAAAGGTTCTTGATAAAACCCCCAGAGAGGGTTCTGCATGGAATCATTATACCATACTGTATAAAAGACAAGCTGAAGAACCCTTTATGGTTCTAGTTAGTACCTTTATTCCCTAAGAGTGTGTATAAGAAAATAAAGCCTAATTTTAACCAAGTGCCTCCACCTGAAAGACTCTCCTGAAAGGATTTTCTTTACAGCAGCTCTGAATCCTCAAGTGTAAAATAAATGAAGATGGGGGTGGAAGGCTGGATTTCACTCAGCCTCATTATACCAGATACAGTAGGGCCTTTGTCACACAGTGCAAAGTTTTCTGTTGATAGATGTTTTTCTGCCAGCAGAGACGTGATTCTGACAAAAATGTTGCAATTAAAGATTAAAGCCCACTTTGTGATATTTTCCTCTACGACAGATAAAAGACGGAAGCTCTTATAGGGCGACATATTTTCAGGATGCAGTGCTTTCTAAGGAGGATATGAATGGTTAGAATTACTGTTATTTCTCTTTCAGTGGGGCCATTTGCCACTTTCATAACACTTTACTTCCCACAGTATCTCTCTTTTAAAGCCAGAGGACTACAGCCAGACTACATTTTGGACATCCCTCTTTTTCTGAAAATACAGGTGATTTATTACACACACATTAACCTAATTCAAAACATGTTTTTTTGAAGTATCGCTATTTTATACCATACAGTAGCACACTCCACTGCACTACACGCTGTTGACTGCTAGGCTGTTTATCACCACAGCACAAATTCTATGTTACATTTTAAAAACAGAAAAATTAACTCCAAGTGGAATATGCTCCAACCTGCCTCATTAGCTGTGCTTTGTGTTGACAGTCAACAGTACAGTGGATTGTAATTGTCCTTTAAAAGGGATAGTTTGGATTATTTTCAACATGGTGTTGCTGGGCTACCGCTACCTCGATCTGTTCGTTTGTTTGTGTTATAATGTGATTCTGGTCACATAATAACACAAACAAACCAACACATTGAAGCAGTGACCAGTAAAATTCTGTGAGGTAAAATGATTGAATTCATCTACATGGACTTTGGTTGATCTGGAGAGAAAGTGATATTTGGCCTACATAATGATGGTTTCCTGTCAGAAAAGGCAAAAGGCAAAGTAAAGCAGTGAAAACATTCTAAATATAGCAAACACTTAAACTGATATAGAGTTTTTTTAGATGCACATTTTTTAAGTGCCAAGTGGCTGAAATGCCTTTTGTTGCTGACTCTGTCCACGATATTGTTTACCTTCCTTGCTGGCGCCCCTCTGGACTTCTAAACTGTAGGTAAAACACTGACTACAAGTATCTCTTTAAACTTCTTGGTTGAACACTGACACTGTGAGCTTATATAAAAAAGAATAATTGGAATACATATGAACAAAGTATCAAGCTCATTATTAGAGAGTTGTTTATTGCAGCAACAAAACAAAAGCTTGTGATGAGTACAACAGCTGAAACATTAAATATGTTTCAAAACTCATCAAAACCAGATTAAGATCAAGTTATGCCATGTGCAGGAATCCCAATGCTATTTAAAACCATCATATACGAACCTTTACACTTAACGTGATGATGCTCTGCCATACTTTGCATAATTATCTTTCTCTTTAAGTGCTCAAGCATTTCCTCCTCCTTCCTCTGTACTGCTGAGGAAAAAACTCTGACTTGGAACAGAATTTATCCTCTTTTTCTTACTGACTGCTCACTTGGAGGCTTGGCCTCACTTGTGTTGGCCGATTTTCAGAAACAAACCACATGATCAAAAAGTGAGAGAGAACATATGCCTCACTATTTCCAGTGACAAATCGACACCATAAATATTGTAATTCACAGTCGATTGCAGTTTTCACAGTCAGTATGCAGCACTTCATCTTCCTGCAAATGAACGAAATACTGTTGCTTCTGACTGTCTATATTTAAAAAAAAAAATTAATATTCAACAATTAATCTTCATTATCAGAGGTCAAACATCCATATAAGGAGGAGTGCATTAGCATTTTTTTCGTGTAAACATACAGCTTTTTTAATATATTTATATGTATGTACTGCATTTCTTTATTATAAATAAATATATTACACTTAAGTACAGTCACAGACCTCACATAAAATGCAACTTTCTGAATGTGTTGCCAGGCTGTGGGTGCTGGCAGACGGCAGAAATACACCCAACAATTACACTTTACACAATAACACTTTGACACCTGGAATTCTGGTAATTACATCCAAACATTAAACAAAAGTAAAAAAAAAACAAAAAAAAAACAAGTACTTAGAAACAGTGTAGGAATTATATCCATATCTTCAAGTAACACAATACACATTATTTCCAGTCCACAATATAAGAAACCAAAAATAATTTTCTTACATTTTTTTCAAAATACAAAGAAACTTAAGAATTACTTCACTGTCAGAAACCAAACCACTAAATCCCGCTTCTTAACAAAGCCAAACTTGTGACATCCTGCCATAAAGTCAGTGTCTTAACAATGTAGAGTAATATTTCCTGTTTACCCATTAATATTTGCTTATTCTATTAAAGATACTTTATTATTTATTTCATATGTTTGACATAATATTTATTATCTCTCTATTACATCATTGAAGAGCTGCTTCGGAAAAGTGTAGTATCATGCCAACAAAGCTTCAGTAACAAAGCCAGATATTGTAAGAATGAAAGTAAGAAACATATTGTGAGCTTCACTCAAAATCATCCTTTGTGAATGCCTTTGTAGAGAAACAGCCTAAAACAAACAAGGATGGAAAAGGACGGCAACGCCAAATGAAAAAGACGGCTACATGAGGATAAAATCTGCCCACCTATCTGCTTATGAGTGAAACTTTCAGTGATGCACAGATAAACAATCCTATTTAGATAGGAGAAAAACAGACTGTGCCTCCCACATTACTGGTACAGAAGCACAGTAAACTTTGCTTCTGGCACTGCTGCACCGCTGTGCTGTTGTTGTGGAAGGGGCATGTCTTTTTTGGTAAAATATTTATGTATATAAATCCTCTGTGGAATTTGGGCTTCATAATGTTTATATAACCCGAGATGTGATTGATTTTATTTCCTGCTATAAGAAATCCTGGCACTGACTGATGACTGGCGCACTCACTTGGATTCACAAAAGGGTCACAACCTCCCTGCTGAGTCACACATCACAAGAATCCACCACTGTCTCAACAAAGCATTGGACCAAGACTCTTGATATCAGAAGAATCACACAAATGTCTGAAAGACTGACACACATCTGCAATTCAGAGACAGTTAGTCAAGAAATGTACCCTTTATAGCAAATGCTTACACTGTCATGTTTTTGTCAAGAAAGGCTCTTTGAGGGAGCTCTCTAAGAATCAGAATCACAAAGTCATACTCAAGTATAATACATTTATGAATGGCTTCTTCTTGTGCATCAGAAAAATACTGTATAAATGTGTAGAAATGTAAAAATATAAAACATTAATAAAAGTAGAAACAGACAGCAGTAATAGCTCCTTCAAGATAGATTCAAGGTCATGTAGATTAGGAAGATTCTTCAGATTTTGCATGTTATTTACAAGGAAGTAGCTGGTAAAGTGTTGATGGTGAAATCCCTATATTCCTTGCAGTTGTGTGTTGAGAAACATTGCTCTCAAACTGTTGGACCACAACACTGTTTACCAGTGGAACGTTCCAAACAGGTGTTTTTTGAGAATTCCACAACTTTCCCAGTGTTTTGTTGCCTCTGTCCCAACTTTTTAGAACATGTTGCAGAAATAATATTCAGAATGAGAGTATATTTACAAAAAACAATAAAGTTTATCAGTTTGAATATTAAATATCTTGTCTTTGAACTGTATTCAATTGAATCAGAATCAACTGAATACAGTGCACGCATACACACACACACACACACACACACACACACACACACACACACACACACGCTAAGACGCACAAAGAAGTCTCTTGGACCTATCACCTAGGAAGTCGGCCATTTTCAATTTTGTGGTTAATTTTGGCGATGTCCATGCGCTGTATTTTAATGAACTCCCCCTACAGAATTTATCATAACAACGTCAAAGTCACTGTGTGTCATCTGGACTACTTTGTGACCAAAAGTTATTCAAAGATTTAGCGCTCCTTGAAGGGCGTGGGCATGGTGTGGCGTGGAATTTTGACGTCTCGTCATGAAAACTTTAGTATAAATGATCCATGACCCATTGCCTAAACCCAACAAGTCGGCCATTTTGAATTTACTCTGCAATTTTGGTGTTTTCCACGTGCTGTATTTTAATGACATCAAAGTCCTTTCTGCAGTGTCCAAAGCTGGTGAAAATTCAGACCCTCTACAACCAGTTGGCATCCTTCAACAGAGCCGCGGCACTGGGATGCAAGAGCCCATCCAATGCTGCTCGCAGCTTTGATTTACTTTACTTTTGGAAAAAGTAATGTAAAACATTACCTTATTCTTTCGTCAAAGCATCTATATCATGATTCACATCATTGCTTCAATTAAATCAATGGCTGCCTCACAATACCAGACAGTTGGAGATCTCACCACTTACCCATTGTCTGGGGATTTCAAAATGAAAGGCAGTTCCTCAGTGAGTAAAGCCACTTGGAAATCTACGCCCTTATATTTTTTCAAGGACATGCCTTATTGGAAACCATGCTCCCCCACCCCATTTTCCTCAGTAGAAAACACACAATGTCACCAACCCAGTATGAAGGACTGCTCTAGACTGGATTTGTTTGGTGATGGAGGTTTGGGCGACGAAAGCTGAGAGATAGTCCTGAGTCTCCATTGAGCGAACATTTAGGCTTGAGCCTATCAACCTACACACCTGTAACTCAATGTCTACGATGCCAAGAAAGGAATAAATTCGATGTAATATTCCTCCATGCCATGTTCCTTAAAAACTGAAACCACACAAATAATTGGTGAACCGTTTGAAAGCAAACAGCAGTGGATGGTTGGTGTCCACGCTGCTCATTAGGAGGACTGACAAAGTTGGAAGAGATGACCCTTGACTGCTTTACTTAAAAGAAGGGGTGTCAGTCAGAAAAAAAAACAAAAACAAAAAAAACCCCACAAGGTCCTCATTACTGACTCCGTTGTTATAAAAGGAACTTTTTCTCTCCGTGGCTGTCCCTAAAAGCAAGGAAAGACCAGGAGAGTTTTGATTACCCAGTCAGCAGTGCAGAGTGCGAAGCAAAAAGAACAAAGAGTGAGCGCAGTCTGATCTGAAGGCAAACGGGTCTCAAGATGAGCTGTTTGAGATAAGATCAAGCAGAAGATACTCGGCGCAGATGTGTTTGTTATTTTAGAGAGAGATACAGGGAGCAAAGGAGCAGATTAAGCTAGAAAGAGAGATAGACTACAGACTGTTGATAAGGGCTGAGAAGACATAGGGAAAGAGAGAAATATGAAGAGATGAAGTTCGTCAGATGTGTAACCACTTTTTATGGCTTCTTTCTTCTGGCAGAATGACCTGTTGCTATGGAAACAACATAGACCATATGCGTGCATAAAATTAAATTTCACCCTGTTATTACTGTTGAAGCCTAAATTGCCATCCAATTTGTTTATTCCCCTTTCAGACAAAATCTCCTCGTGTAAAAATAGATTTGAAGCCTAATTTACTTTTTTTTTAACTTTAAATTTTCTAAGTGCATTTGAACTATTTTACACACTCACCACACTGACACTATCCACAGTTTTGTGCTGTCTTTCTACATGCTGAGTTAAACTGCTTAACAAGCAGCGGCTGTCGGTTGGCCGGTCATTAAACTCATGCTGTGCAGCCAAATATTGTTCTAACGCCTAGAACTTTATTTTTTATTCACTCAGAGGTCCTGATGTTTCCAAGGATACCAGTGTTTGGGTAAATGATGCACAAGATGTGTTGAGAATTATGATTGGATGGCATCATACCAAACATGGATTCTCGAAGTTTAATTTTTTCCCTATAATGATTGCTTCGATGATGAGCTGCAACAAGCTTGCCTTATAGCCTGACTGAATTTTATTTCACTTCATTCACTCAAACCGACATTGTGTTCCTGCTAACCGATGTCTTTTTGTTTTATTTTGCTCTAACCAGTGAGTGATGTATCCATCCTGCCAACATCATTTTCAGTCAACATGGAAGCTGTGGTAACAGATACTAGTAGCAGTTAATTTTATATTGTTCACATCAATGGAAAAAAAAAACGGAATCTGACAAATTTGCCACTTTGAAGGTGGGGCATGCTGTTTTGGAGAAAGAGTACTGATATTTGGACTCAACAGCCCTCTTGTTCCCCCTAATTCTTGTCCTGTGCACGAGCACAAATGTGACCTGTTGTTGATCATCTGGAATAATGTTGAATGGCCACTTTTTGTTTGCCATTTACAGAGCCAGGGCTGTGTAGAAGCACCAGATATTTTGTCAGCAAACACAGATTGGACAGCTAGCGGACCATGAAGAGATATTTGCTGAATCTGACAAGAAGTGTGCTGGATTAGAATTGCATACCATGCCGTCAAGAGTTGTTATTTCTTAGAGTGGATATATAAGGACTAAATTTTATCCACACATTCTGTTGGAGCCATTTTCCTGTCACAAATTTTCCCCTACAGACCTTTGATTGATCAACTATTTGTCCAGCTGAGGGAAATAGCTATCAATGGGCACCAAAAAACCTATTTGAATCGTTAAACAAATTGAACATCTAGGCTGCATTTCCAAGATCTTGAGCCAGGCTTTTTCATGTTGGTTGATTTCTGTTTGAGTGGCTGGGGTATTTTGTTTTGTTTTGTCCTGGCCAAGTGACATCAGTACAGCCAACATTATCTTCAGTTGACATGCAATCTTCAGTAGCCATACAACAGGCACTATAACATTTACATTTTTTTAACCAATGTCAGTGACTCATGTTATATTCAAGGGCTTTTGATTTATATGAAGTAGCGTTTAGGCTTGAGCCTGTAAACCTCTACACCTGTAACTCAGTGTCTTATGATGCCAGATTTGATGTAGTATTCCTCCGTGCCATGTTCCTTAAAACTGAAACTACACAAATAATTGGTGAACCATTTAAAAGCAAACAACAGCGGATGGTTGGTGTCCACGCTCATTACTGACAGAGTTGGAAGAGATGACCCTTGGCTGCTTTACTTTTAAGTAGGGGTGCTAGTAAAAAATAAAACAAAAACAAACTAAAAAAAAAAGCAAGGTCCTCATTACTGTCTCTGTTGTTAAAAGGGGAAATTTTTCTCTCTATGATTGTAACTAGAAGCTAGGAAAGAACTTTGATTATACAGTCAACAGTGCAGCGTGCGAGGCACCACCAATCCTATTTGAAATATTGAACAAATTGGACATATAGGCAGTATGGTAGGTGTTGAGCCAAACTACCTGATGTCTGTTTGAGTGGGTGGGGTATTTTGTTTTGTTTTGCTTCGACCAAGTGACATATCAGTCCAGGTAACATCATCTTCATGTGATACTGGGTAGTTGCTGCTGATCACAAACATTTACAAATTGTTACTTCTCTCAGTCAACTAGATGATGGCGAAGCACCTACTGCAATGACACCACAACTACCAGTCGTAATCAGCAGAGATTTGCAAAATAAAAAAAATTTAAAAGTGTATAGTTTAGTGCAGTATAGGTTTTCTCATTTAGAATTTATGCAAAGTTTTTAAATGGTTTTCTATTGTGTATAGTCTCGGTTTTATTTATGATGCATATAGTTGTGTAATGATATTGTAACTGAGCGCTCTGGGTTCATTAACTGTATAAACTTAAAAAGGGAGCAATAAACATGACAATAAGTTATTTATTTAAAACACTGCAGCAACCAGGCGGCTTAACAACAATATAACAGATAAAGAAATCTACATTTTTGGAAGAACTCACAAAAGCTGAAATTCTCAATAATCAACATTGCCTGTTCATAGGTCAGAGCTTGCGTGTCCCAGTGGAAGTTGTGTCTATTCAGAAGGTTAATCCTTTGACATGGAGCTGAACAGACTGCCCCAGTAACTGAACTGAATTCCAACAAGTAAACAGCATCATGCTCATGAAAACTGGTTCAGCATTAAGCAAGTAACTGTCAGTTTTGTAGTGAAGTCTGCATCTCTCATTTGTTTACGAGCAGACCACACAGACACATAGTAACCACAAACAGTGGGGATTTGTTCATCTCGTGTCATGCCTAACTTTAGCAGATCATATTGTCATCATATTGGGTATAAATTAATCTGCAAATTCTCTGGTTTACAACGTTGTTAATTTTTGAGGCACTAAGAGCTGAGTGCAGCCTGCAACAGACTAGATAAGCCTTATTTTTAGTTGTTGAGGACTTGCGGCCCCTACCGGCTGGTTAAGAGGAGTGAGGCGTCAGCAGTCGGTATAAAACAGAGCCGTCAATAAAACAGGTTTTAAAAAAAAATATGAATCACTGTGACCATGAAAGGTGCTTGGGCATACTGTCATAAATGTGCACAAAAAGTCCAGCCCCATCGCTCACTCACATACTTACACACACGACCTGTTGCAGGATCTCCTAAGGCTTATGCCTGG
Source organism: Lutjanus campechanus (assembly GCA_027495735.1). Taxonomy (NCBI): domain Eukaryota; kingdom Metazoa; phylum Chordata; class Actinopteri; order Lutjaniformes; family Lutjanidae; genus Lutjanus; species Lutjanus campechanus. The sequence goes on from JAJHUR010128056.1 coordinate 11,107, forward strand.
CGGAGATAAATACCTGTTTGTAATCCACACTTGCTGTTTTCTGACTATTTTTCAGTCACTGTATTTAGATATGGCTATTTTTATGGCAACAAAACAGGAAGATTTTGAACAGTGCTCTGATTGGTTGGTTGTTTTTTTGAGTAAATTAACACCTACATCAAAAACTGGAGATGTCTGGAACTGGGTAAGGAAGAAACCAGCACACAATATACAGTACTTGATTTAATACTGTCACAGTGTCGAATTAGATGATTTTAACAACCATAATGTCAAAGGAATGGATGGGATGACAATAACAACTGGAGCCTCCACACACTAACCTTCTTTATTGGTTGGGGATTTCAAGCTGCACCTTTTTGCTCACAACTGTCGCCCTGGGTCCAAAGTTGAGGCTGCCCCACTTGGCCTTCATTGCACTCATTCTGTTTGATCTTGCTGTGCTCTCTATCTGAGCTTTACGGTTCAATAATGCCAGAGAGTCACCTGGGACCCACAGCCACGTCCTCATACTTATTGGCAGTCTTGGTCCGGCTGTAGGAAGCTGTACTGTGGAGTCCGCTCTGACCTTTCTAAAGCAGTGAGCTAAGCAGGAGGGCTGGGTTGCAGGCAGCAAGGAGGGTCTCAGAGGGGGAAAACAACAACTTGGCATGGAACTGTGTGTACCCAAGGCAGCAGATTGAATGTGTGAAGAATGAGTGGACTTCAACCAGTCCTCTGTGACCCTCTCACTCTTCCCCTTCCTTTACGCAATCCACCTCATTGCCTTCTCTCAAAACCAACACTGCACAGCTTTATTTGGAAATAACAAATTCCTCTGTGTACAAAGTCAGTAGGAGGGAGATGGTTATGTAAGTAGGAAGAAGAACTCTTTATCATGTTGATTTCTTGGTGACACTGCAGAAACGTTGTAAGGCCCCTGTGATTCAATTTAGCAAGTGTTTTGACTGCTTGTGCACACTGTGCTTATTTTTGTCTCAGAAATATAATGAATATATTTTACAACACTTCATTATCATTATTTTTTTATGTCTTTTCTGCTTCATTAGATGCATTGGAAACAGATGGGCATAACAAAGGGGAAATTAAATACAGGTCAGTAGTAAATTATATATGCAGCTTAATTGATTTTAGACCACAAATGCTTCTTTTATCCCACAAAAATACTGAGTAAATTAACACCTACATCAAATTACGTCATGGATATTAGTGTATTGCATCATGTCTGATTTCCACACAAGTCTTGTACACAATTCTGTACCTTACAACAGTTGGAGTAAGTGTAATAATGAACTCGGGTGCATTTTGGAGGTACAACCTTCACCTTCATTTACTATACTCCATTTTTCAGATATCTATGTCCAGCTGGAGTTGGAGGCTTGATCAGGCCTGTACACTGAAAATGTGTACAATTTGTATTGTAATGTTGTCTTGTGCAGATAAACTTGAAGTGCTGTCCTCCCACCTTTGAAATTAGACTTCAAGATGTTTTGAGGTCATGAAATAATGTAAATCTTGACACACATGGACATACTTTGAATAAAATATGCAGAAAATTCGTTTTTACATGTGTAGCGTTACTATACTACAAACCCTAATTCCAAAAAAATTGGAACACTGTAAAACGTAAATAAAAACATGATGCAATATTTGCAAATACTTTGACTTGTGTCTGATTAAATGCAATACAAAGACAAGATATTGGGGTTTGGTGCATAGATCTCTAGACTTGGCAGAAATTGTTGAGGAGCCTGAGAATTAACCAAAAATACATAATCCTCTGCCTTGTATTGAGCCTATTGTAGCAACAAAAATCTTTTCAATATGTCTGGCTAGTGAGGTTTGACAAGTTGTAAAGCCTCTAGTGTGTATTAAGAATCTGTCACTGAGCCATCTTATTATGCAGACATACAAGATAGCAGTATCAGTGCTTATGATGAAATGTTGAAACAGTTGAAGTTACTGCCGCACGTTGTATGCAAAGGAAAACATGATGATGGATGAAATGTATTGTATACCTTGGGTACAGTCATGATATTGAATGGCTCATATGGTGGTTCTACATCAAAATGATGTAAATATTAACTGAATTATCAAAAAATTCGCAAAAGAAAATACAGATTAATGCACCTTCCGCCCACCACTGGTATGTAGTAAAGTATTGGCAGAAACCCCAGGGGAGACAGAGAGACACACCCCCACGTAACCTGTGGCTGACCTTCAGTAAGTAGTTCAAACAGAGGATATTTTAGACATTTCTTTGCTTCCACAACTCAACACAATAAAACACATTGCTTCTGGATTGTGTTTTTTTTGAGAGACAGGACTCAAGTTGTCAGATTCAATAACATCACCTCCACCAACAGCACGAGGGTGCGACAAGGATGTGTTCTGTCCCTGTTTCTCTTCTCCTTCTTCACCAATGACTTCAGATCAGGATCAAACTCTATCATGACACTGAAATTCGCAGACAACACCGCAATCATAGGACTTATCTCAAATGGACATGAGGAGACAGGCAGGAGGTAGAAAAGTCAGTTAACCGGTGTGACGAAATTGACCTGGTCCTGAAGGGAAAAAAGACAAATGAAATGATCATTGATTTAACAACAAAGCGATCAATAACAACACCTGTCCTCATCAACAATCAACCAATTACAACAGCGGACTCCTTCAAGTTCCCTGGCTCACACATCGCAATAACCTGAAACTGGACCTCAACACCAACCATCAAATACAAAAAGCCCAACACACAACAACAGCCTACCAGAGACTCTATTTCATATAAAGACAACTTAAAAAACACAGAGACATACAAGGTTTACTGGTCCAGTTTTACACAGCCATAATCCAATGCATCCTGTCACTGTTAACTGTGACAGAATGGACAGAACCAGAACATCAAAAATCATAGGCTGCAAAACTTCCCACACTAGACTCTATGGACACACAAAGCGCCGTCTTATGACCAATCAAGATCAAGAATGACCTTCTCCGACGAGCTTGTAATCTTTTAGAGTGTCTCCTCTCTGGTAGAAGATACAGGTCACTATAAGTCAGGACAGAACGCTGTAACCTGTAACGCTGTCTTTAAAGCCAGAAATGATTTAGCGTATTTGCACTTAGGCTCATTCATCTCAAAGTAAGTGGGTTTTTTAATGGTGTTATGCCCAGCTCATTGAAGAGCATAACACAGTAGGAGGATCCACACAATATCAGCTTTTAAACAAGTGAGTAATCTACCTCAATAATAATACCTCAACATGAAGAAATTAATGGTTAAGTGAGCAATCAGTGGTGTGCTGAGGGTGTGTGCTAACATAAACTATGTGTAGAGGGAAACCAAAGCTAAACTAAACAATCAAACCAAATGAAACCAAGGTGGGTGGGAGGGAGAGAGAGAAACCATCTTGGATTCCCCAAGCTTTGAAATGCTTGAAGCAGGTAAAGGCAATCCGCCAATGAGGAGGGAGGGGCGAGAAATCAGGGAGGATCTTGAAGGACAAAGCAGAGGCAGGAACACAGGAAAACCTGTACTGACCTAAGGCCTGCGGCCATCACAAATGGGTTTTTGGTGAGATGCCTGAAAGAAGATCTGTGGTTAACACAAGCTTAAGAGGTTTTCACATTTTTGTTCTACAACATAAATACCCCATTTAAGAAGTTTTCAAGCTTTTACGTGTCTTAAAAAAGGTTGTTAACAAGTGAATAAATGAGACTAAAGATGTTGTTGGGGACATTATATGTCATCATGTGACTGTGGTGTAGTTTGTTTATAGCCTAACGTTAGTTTTTTTTTTACTATTGGCACTTGCATTTATACTTCAAAAAATGCAAAAGTGGTGCATTTGCTAAGACTATCTTGGTGAGCAAACTGGTAAATGTAAATTTTGTTCACCACAGAGTTTATTTTCTAATCCAAAAGCCAATGGAAAAATCCAATCCGCTTTTTGTAGAGGGAGCCACAGCGATGCTAACTTCCAGGCTGGCCTACAAATATATGTCATCCCCCCAGCACTCTATAATGCAAAATAAATAAAAACACACTTACTGTATAGCCTTGTCAGTGTATTAATTTTTGCATTTATTTTACTCTTTGGACAATAGGGTCCACGTTATAGCAGCCACACTTAAATAAAGTGTTGATTCTATTTATAAAGGCTGTTGTTTGAGTCACTGAATGCAAACCCACATCACCAGTAATTGCCATGTACTGTGCTGTGCTCTCCCCATCAGTGACAGGCTAAAAAAACCATTAAAGCTGATGAATGCATCAAAGTCAAACAACAGCACAGCTATTTCCATAGGGAATATAGTGTAGTGCAGTGCAACCACAGATTAACACTAGGGATGTCCATATTCCCTCAGCAGTGTGTTGGTACACCTGTATACCATTTCCATATAGATTGCCTGTCCATCATTTCCATTTTGATATTGCAGGAGAGGCGGGACTGATAGAATAGACTGTGAGAAGAGCAGCAAGCAGAGAGACTTAGAGGCAACGATATGTACTGGGATGTGATAGTGGGAGAGAGAGAGACAGCCAGAAGAAGAGACTGAGCCTGCATAGACTATAATATCTACTTAGAGTGGAAGCTACAGTTGCATATTTCATGCTTTACCTTAGATATTCTGGCTCAAGATGAATTCCAACTGGCTGGCAAAGACGGAGGAACAACTCGAAATGTGTTCAGGTGCCAAAGAGCTCAATGACCCTGTATATCTCAAAAGGCAAAAAAGAAAAAAAACTCACAGATTGCATGACTATTGATTTTAAGAAAGTCCCAGAAAAAAATTGCAGCTGATGTGAAATTCTGTTCACTTTTTGTGTAGAAATTAGGCCTACTACTGTGGATAATTTTCCATTTTTCAAAATAACACAAAACCATTCTGGGGATATTTGTCTTTACAACAGTCAACATCTGTGAATACCTGCCACGCTGTTAAGTTTGTATCTCAAATGGAAAGTGGAGGCTAGCAAGCAAGGCTATCTAGCCGCCACTCAGTAGGTTGAAGCTTTCAGTGGCTTCAATGTAAAACCATCCATGACTTTGTTGCCTAAACGTACCCAAACTGTACGTTAACCGCGTGTTAAAAGGGTAATTTGTGTGTTGTTATGCGGCTTGCTGGGATAGGAATGGGTTGCAATGGTAGAACTGATTCTTGGAATCAGATCAGAATCAGGTTTATTGTTATAAAATAATTTGCAATGGTATTTCCGTGCAGAACAATAAACATAGCAAGAGTTTAGAGTCTTTGAAACAGAGAGAGTATTTCATGTCCTGTTATTTCAACACCTGCTGAGAAACTCTCAGCTCCAGCACATCCAGTACTGTGTTCATCTTTAAATGAGGGGGTCTAGTTAGCATTGGCTGTATCTCTTTCATGGGTGCAATTATGGAGATGGGAAATCCTGTAACTTCGGTACTCTGTGTGTTATCATGTGATTCGAATTCTGACATGGAGTAACATACAGACTAACATGCCAACTATTATAGGCTACTGTAGAGCAGCATTTCCCAACTGGTGTGCCAAGACACACTGCTGAGGCAAGTCCAGGTTAGCTGTAGGATTTTGTGACAAGATAACTGTTCATTAGTATTCCAGTGTACAACTATACAAAAACCTTTGGATGTCCATGACTGCTGAAGACAATTTGAGGCAGATTCTATACCATATAAAAATTCTTTAAAAAACTTCTGACATTTCAAAGGTCCCAATCTGTTTGTTAGGTTGGTTATTGTGGCTGTTATGCATGGGTATAAGTACAGGTGTGCTTTGAGATTTTGGCTTGCCCTTTGATGTGCCTTGGGCACAAAAACTTTGAAAACCACTGCTAAAGACATGATCAAAAAACAGATGGGACGAACAACAGCTGGCAACATCTGCCCCCTAGCTGCCTGTGCAGCTGTTCAAATTGATATTTTTAGTTCCCGCCCAGTTTTTTTGTAATTATAATTGGCACCAAATAAGAAATCACAAACCAAAATAAACACAATTGTTATGTGCGGGTATTTCTTAGCAAAAATGTATTTTGAGTTCAGTTAAACTTTAAAAAGTGAGTAATATCACTCACATTTGTCCTCATTTTGTACAGTGTAGATTCTCAAAAACTGACATGCATCGAGCTCTTTCCGTTAAGTCAGCGCAGCTTTTATGTCTGCGCTGCATGTTGTTTTTCACAGATGTACTGCCTAAACTCTGTTCAGCTTGATAGTGAAAGTGAAACATGCTGGTTCACGTGTGTCATTCATGAGAGGGCACCTTGTCCCCAGAACCAAGAGCCTCATTAAGAATCCAGCATTGACCCTCTATCACCCCAATTATTGCATACATTAATCCCATCACTCTTCCTGCTGAAAATCCAACCCTCATACACACACACGTACACACACACACACACACACACATACACACATACACACACCAAAGCTTCCTTGCATTGATGGCTTGCTGATTGTTTCTTTTGTGCTAAAATCAATCAGGGCACAGGGTTTATTTGCAGCTTCCACTGAATGCGCACTCGCTTAAAGTAATTGGAGTTTTTCAATGAATGGTATTGTGACTGTCACATGTGTCCATGAAGAAGTACACATGACCATCAATGCACCCATGAATATTATAGCTTTGACTGGACTTACGTGCTTAATATCACCAGAAAAACAGTGCAACTCTGTCCTTGGTTGAGTTTATTTGTGCCAAGCTTGTCTCCCTGCTTTTAATCTCTATTCCACGCCACTCAAACTCCTGTTGATAGGATGGTTGTGTGCTGCTTCACGCCCACTAAAGCAGTGACAAGTGTGCAGTGAACATGATGTGCCCAAGGTTAAAAAAGTCATCTAGCCCCCCCAACACTTTTAGCTCATAAAAGCCCATCTGTCTCCCCTCTCTGATTCACATCTCTCTCAACAGTCAACAGGAAGACAGATTTTCAGGCCAAAAAATGAGGAGAGAGACTTTCTCTTTAGAGGGTGGGAGGTGGGGGGGAGGGAGTGCACAGTGGATGTGCTGACTGCCAAATACTTCAGAGTAAATGGATCAAATTCTTATCTTGGAGGTTGGATAATTGTTAACACTCCCCATTCTCTCTCTTGAGGTCACTCCTCAGCAAGCCTGTAGTAGATAATTGGCCTTTCTCTCTGTCTAATGAAGAACCCAACAGAGAGGAGAATGAAGAGTTGTAGGTGTCCATACAAAATAAACACAGTCATTCAGCCAGTCGCAGTTAAAAAAACAAAACAAAAAAACAATTAACAAGTTTAATTAATTGTAATTACCTAGTCTACATTGCTAGAAAGACTATTTTTGCATTTGAAGTTAGCTTTAAAGGAGAAATGTAGCATTCAAAAATGAGTACTGCAGTCCAAATAGTGAATTTGAGCCATAGACAGTATATTAAATTGATTGACTCCCTATTTAATATACAAACCCAGTTCCAAAAAAGTTAGAATACTATGTAAAATGGAAATAAAAACAGAATGCACCTGCAGTTCACCTGTTTACCTTGAATGTTCAAAACTTTTGGTGCCCCGTCCCCACTTTTATGAAACGTGTTGCAGGCATTAAATTCAGAATACATTTATATTTACAAAAAAGTAAAAAAAAAAAAAAAAAAAAAAAAAAAAAAAGCTCATCAGTTTGAACATTAAATATCTTGTCTTTGTGCTGTATTCAAGTATTCAAGTTGAAAGGTATATGCAAATCATTGCATTCTGGTTTTTTTTGTTTTGCATGTCACACCGTCACAGTTTTTGAAATTGGGGTTGTAAGTGCCCACATTACTGGAAACAATTTTTTTTTTTATTTGAACTTTGCTTGAAGTTGGATTTAATGATGGATTATAAAAGGTTTTTTTCCCTGCCTTTCTTTAACACAAAGAGGGAATAATGTATTAATGTAATTACTTTCTGCCAGCAGATAATAGAAGCTGTAGAATTTTGTTATAATAGCCATCCTCACACAATGGTGTATAATTTTACACAATTTAAAGAACATGAGATTCATGTTCTGAGCTCTTATTATTCCTCCTCTGTTTGAGCAAGGAGATAAAATAGAAAATGGCCTGGTTATACTGTGTGGTAGAGAACTCTACTACGTCCATGGGGACAGACAAACTGTGTTTGCTGCAGATGGAAAAGTCACGTAAAGGTCACCGCTTCAATGCACCTGCTGCAGAGAACACATCCTGGAAACGCTGCTAACAAACTGAAGAGAGATCGCAGGTAGTGTTAGGTCGAAGTGAAGACCCTGGATGGATGTAGACAGCTGAGTATTGACAGGTTTTTTTTTTAAAGAAACTCTCTTGCACAGAGCTGCTTTTACTTGCTTTTTAGAGCCCCTGACTTCACACCATTAACATTAATCGCTTAATTTGTCTTCTTGTTGGAGACTAAGTAGCTGAAAAGGTCACCTGTCGGAGCATGAGTGAACAATTTAATTTATGGAAAAGATCCTCCTCAGTTAAAAAGTAAAATGCTGTCCAGATTGAGTCTTTTCTTACAGTCCCACTTTATAATCTGTATGGGCGAGCACTGAAAATCACGGATATAAAACCTAACTCTCACCATCACTACAACATAGTTAAACCGTTTGTCATTTGAAAATGTTCTGTTTATGGCCATTGTTGGTTTATTGTATAAGAAAATGTAGCAACATGTGGATCTGACCCAAGGTTAACAAGAGCTTCCTAAGGGACTGTTGTGTTAAATCTTCATCTACAACATTTGGGCAAAACTGCTTCTCAGTTCAAGGCAGCTGGGATGTGGAATTCTTTACAACTGAGTATTAGAGTGCAGTAACCTTGAGCATTTTAAAGTTAGTTTGAAAATGTGGTTGAAGAACAATCAAACTTTTCCTGTGTCATCATATTTGTTGTTGTCAGAAACTTTTAACTCTTCCTCTTCTGTTTTTGGGGTAACTTTTCACTCTGGGTGGCCCCTCTAGTGGATGTGTTCTTTATGCCATTGTAAAGGATGCATGGTGATGGTTACTAGATGTTTACTAGATGTTTACTAGATGTTTACTAGATGTTTTCAAAGATGTCTGACTAGCTCAGACTAGCTCAGACTAGTCTGACACGCATGATGAAGCTTCTTGGATGAGAGGCAAAATGTCTTCAAAGACATATAAATAAGTCTAGTTGTCTTCGATTTAATCTTTTCTTGAGATAGGGTTAAGGTCTAACTTACTGATAAACATTCAATTCTGCAGTTACAAACGCTTATGATAAATTGGTGTCTCAATTTATCGTAATCTGTTTGGAAAAGTTATCTGCATTTGTTTATGTTAATAAGTCATTAATAAATCATTAATAAGCTGTACAAAATATCTTCATGTCTGCAGTTATATATTTTGTTATTATATATATATTGTTATTGTTAATAAATTAATTTTGGTCCAAATACATTGCAGTCATTTTCTAGAAGTTTATGCTGAGATCAGACTATTTTCACCTCTTGTGATGGTCACTGTGATGTGTAAGGCCATCACAGAGGCTTAAATTCTTGTCGTGACTTGGACACTGACCAGTCACAGCTATCCTGGCACCATCCTCTCTGTTCCAGTTGACAGCACCAACAAGGTCAGTCCTTTTTGCTTCATCTTGTTTATAGTTGCAAGAAGACGAGTGAAGTTGTGTGTATCTATCATAACGGATTGTGGGGTCTACCTGATTAATTAACTATCTAAAAATACAACCACCTGGCAACACAAAGTTGTTCTTGATCATAGCTCATTACTACGTTACAACAAGTTACAACAAGCCTTGAAGCCATGAAGGCATGTTTATTTAGAAAGTTGTACATTTCACTATATGGGTTGTGCCTTTTTGTTCAACATTCTACAAATACAGTGAGCATGACTTGTTGCCCTTTAGCTACAGATACATTGGGGCTAATGAAGTGTGGGTTTGCTAAACCTGCTCAAACTGCTAACAAGATCCTTACAGAAGAACCAGAAGGTGGTCTATGACAAAACGAAACAGAGATGGAAATTTAGGTGTGAATGGAATCAGGAGTTTAAATGGTTAGAATATGATGCATCTGAGGATGTAAAGTACTTTGTGCCACCAGTTTCCTCACCTAACTGAGAAGTCTAATGAACACAAGTGTCACAATAAAGGAAGGCTGTGTTGAACTGTGTTAAATTCCATTTTCTGTATTGTTTTACACAAGTTTACATCTGCGCCAGCAACAATGTAGTGGCCACCACATTTAGGGACTTGGTGGCCCTTGGGGCTAGCACTTAAATATATTAGCAACTATGCCTGCTTTGTGTTTAGTGGAATGCCAGTTAGATAATGTTAGCATGCTTACATGCTTTTGTGGTGATGGTGAACATGGAAAACATTATACCTGCTGAACATCAGCATGGTAAAATGTCTTAGCATGTTACCATTTAGCTCAAAACATCCTTGTGCCTAATGACATCACAGAGCTGCTAGCATGGCTGTGGACTTTCGGCTGTGTCCTAAACCGCTCCCTCATACACTCATTCACTACGTCCTACATAAGAGACACTCAGAGGTTTACTTAAAAGTGAGCAGTAGGCGGACGTTTAGCTCAGTGGGTAGAGCGTCCGACCCATGTATGGAGGCTGTAGTCCTCTGCAGCGGCCGCTGGTTCGACTCCCGCCTTCGGCCCTTTGCTGCGTGTCATCCCCTCTCTCTCTGCCCTGTTTCCTGTCTCCTCTTCAGCTATCACTATCAATAAAGGCACAAATGGCC
>JAJHUR010128059.1:1559-13708 GCA_027495735.1 Lutjanus campechanus
GATTTAAAGATCTTATTTCAAGATTTCTTATCAAGTAAAATTAACTTGCTGCATGGACAGATAATTTCACTAGTTTTAAGTAATTTTTGTCTCAAATTTAGTGTTTATATCTTATATTTGGGCCACCCTTTTTTGCAGTGTAGAGATGAAACGGTATGAAAATTTCATATCAGGATTAGTGACCAAAACTATCATGGTTATCAGTATTCTAGCGGTATTGTTAAAATGTGCTGAAAATGTCCAGTAAGTACTGATACACACGATGAAATCATTTCACCAAGTCTTATATTTAAGACTTCTCAACAAATTGAAATGGCATCATGTCCTTCGTGATACCAGTGTTTCCACTGATGTACAACAAACCCAGGTTAAATCCTGTATCCGGAAGGCATCTTTGGTTGATGCAGGACAGTATTTACGTGGGTTTGTCAAACGAGGCCATCAAACACAGTTTCAATTATTTAACGTGGTAATACCGTTGGTCGGGAATTTTAACATGAAACCGGTAATCCCGTCATCCTTAATCATGGTAACGATATATCACGGAACAGTAATTGTTCTGTAAATTCAATTAAGAAATTCTGAAATAACCCTACTATTCTTCATCGCATGAGATTATTTTCTTCTTTTCTTCTCTGAATGTATGTGTTAATGTTTTACTAAGGGTTTAACCTCAGCCTGGTCATACAACAGTGAAAGCAATCATATCACATCCATTCAAGGTTAGTATTAATAATATATATATTTTTAAATGCACTGATACCGGAACGGTACTCAGTATCGGCTGATATGCAAAGTTCAGGTATTGGAATCTGTATTGGGAAGGAAAACATGGTATCAGAACATCTGTACTTGCAAGCCTGCTGGATTTGCAAGATCACCGGATAATGGGGCGAGATGACATGCGAACAGCTCCTGTAAACAGTACTGCCAAATTTCTACCAGTTGTCACATTTCTCCCATCGCACGGTATATGCCACCATGGATGGATGAATGGATAGATGGATAGATCGATTGATCTGTTTAGCAGTCCTTTTTGGAAATTCATTGTGCATCATGAGGCAGTAAACAGACTTTTAAACAGCAGCACCAGTGACAAACATCAACAACACCTGCTACAAACAACAATGGATCTATCAAAGTACTTTACATACAATACAGCATCCTGAGACAGAGAGACAGAGGGTTTGTCATTTTGTTTTCTAGTTTGTTCAGCAGTTAAATATTAAGAGGCACAATCGCCCAATCCTGCCTTGCTTGGTTTCTTCACGAGTGTTCAGTTTATCTGGTATGCATCGAATTACCTCTGGTCATCTTTGTCACAACCTCCATTTACTCACCATCCTTTTATTCTCTGTTAATGTATTTATCTGTTAGTTACTTTCTTTACTTCCTGAGAGTAATAATTGCTGGAGTCATTTACATTGCAATTTTAAATGGGGTTCATTGATTTTTATATTGCCTGAGCTATTGCATTTGGTATCGATCTGTGAATGCAAAATTATGCAGGAAGTATTACAAGTACTGAAGACATTTTCTTGCCCTCTCACTTAACTACTGCAAAAACTTCACAATGCCATGCTATCATGCAATAATAAGGTATGCTTTTTTTTTTTTTTACCCTTAAACAAGTCACTTACTAATCACAGACTGATTGCACGTGCAGATTGGATGACTGCATAAATTAAGCCGCCGGGCCCCTGTAAATTTTGAGGTCCTTTCATAAATGTTGTGTTTTAACAGCATTTAAAGAGCTGAAGAAAATAAAACCACAGCTAATTTTCAGTCTTATCACCCCCAGTCTGAATATAGCACTCTATATTCTTCCATGTAGCGCAAGAAAATTATCTTAAATGGAAACAACTTGGCTGTTTATATTCTAGTGTTGGTCAAAGAGAAATATCTAATCTGATACTTACACTCCAACCTGGTCTGTCAGATAGATGAAATACAGACGCCACACTTTGTGATATCGGACCCATTTAGAAATGGTGAGCCTGTAATATTTGTATGGTTGGCTGCATTATTAGTGTGGCAAGTAGGCCTGGGTGGTATTTATTTTTTCATAACTTCCTGACCTTTTTTCCAGGGTATACGGTATAATGGTTGGTGTTCTTTACCATTTATTATGTAAATGAAGAATCTTAGGGTTTTGGATTGTTGGTTGGACAAAAGAAGGTGTTTGAAAACATCACCTTGGGCTGTGGGAAATTATGATGAACATTTTTTACTTTTTTTCACAACAGTTAATCAATTTATCATGAAAATAATCATCAGATTTATTGAGAATAAAAATAATTGTTAGACCACATGGCAATAGTTGACACACCTGCATGTAATAAGCTTGCATCACTTATTTAGTTGGCACATAACCATAAAAAATATGGGCGTTAAAGCGTCCTGTAGTTGATGAATCATCCAGATCCATTATCCATTTCCTACATAACACCAAATCAAATAGATGCTGAATCAGCAGCTCATCACCTACAGACTGCTGTTGAATGCCTCCTTGGCCAGTGTGTCGGGCTTGTCTCTGTGCCACTGGTGGGATTAGAAATGTGTTTTTGTTGTAACATCATTGTGGCTGTTCATGTCAGCTGGTCCTTCCCATCTCAGGGTTTCCTTTACAGCCCACAGGCTTATTGTATTTCAAGTATTTCATAGCTCATCGAGTACAAAACAACCATGTCAGGTAATTGCATTTTGCGTACCAATTGCAAGCTTTGCTCTCACAGGCTAGATAATTTTTTCTTAAATGAGGCCAACATATACTTGGTTTGCGAATTTCGTGCATTTTTCTTCACCGATAGTTGAAAACACCAACAATTGATTAGTCAGTTAAGTAATTAGATACAAAACACTTTCTTTCATTTTAAGTTTAAGTTTGCTTAAAACAATGTCAAAGGAGGCACATCTACTGCCATTTCTATATTATCAATTAATTTTCAAGGTACATTTTTTATGAGTTAAATTCTTAATAGCAATTAATGATTAATCATTAACATACATAACATTTACTGCTATATGCTGTAAAAAGTATTTACTAATTGGTTATAATCTCTGTCCTCTCACACTCAAACCTGCATCTATGATGATCTGTCTGTTTTTCGGTTAAAGAGCAGTAACATGTTATTATAAAGCATCCTTCCTTGGAACACAGTTAATCCAAAGTAGAGTGTGGTTTTTAACCTGCACTCATTAAAAAAGTGTTCTTTTATATGTTCTTCACAGAAAATTTGCCAATTACATCATTTTTTCTTTAGGTAAACATTGAAAACGGGTCCCACAGACCCAAAGACCACACAAGGGTTAAGGTACTCGTTCAAAAATATCTTTATATTTGATTTTATCCATATTGCCGAGATTTAACCAAAAAACAGATCCATCTGGTAAATACCAGCACTAGCAGGGGAATAACACTTACTTGCTGCAGGACAGGTGCGCCTGGACCCCTCACTGGTCATATAGAGGCCTGGATTCTGCTTTAATTATGATCCATTTATCCATCCATTATTATATTTTTGCAGCAAGTCTTCCTCACCATTAGTCTTTCCTTTTCCCCTTGTACTCTGTCCTCTGGTCTTTGGCACCAGTGTGTCCTCTCTTCCCCTCCAACAGTCTAGCATGAAAGTGAGAGAGGGATGATTATTGGCACAGAGAGAGAGAGAGAGTGGGGAAGGTTGCTTTGGTTCATCAATAGTGGGGGTGGTCTTTCAGCAGAGTGGACAGATGACTATAACAAATAAGGATAAAGGTATCGGAGTGAGGGATGAAGCAGTCGATGGATGCAGTTATGGAATGATAAACAAAATATGGGAAAATAAGAGCAAAAGGGTGGAGTCCCTTCCCTCATCCATCCACCACGGTGTCTTTTCTTTTATATGATGCTTGACTATAAACAAACAAATGGGAGAAGGGTGTGATAAGATCAGATGAATTGATTGTATGATGGGAAATTAAAGGACAAGGCAGAAAATCTGGTTTCAGGTGGTGTCTCTTTTTGACAGTGCTCTCAGTCTGTAGCAACAGTGCACTGTGGCAGGTCAGAAACATGTTCAAGTTCAAGCTTATCACTACGTTACACTGAGCTCTCATAGGATTAATAGTTTCTAAAGGGTGATCTGTTTTTGTTTTTTAAGCGTTGCTTCATTATGCATGCTAGGAAATTATGCTGCATGCATGTTGGCAAATTGGGAAGAACAGGAAATCCTTGTTATCACGACTCAAGAGTGTCCATGGATGGTTACCCCTGTGCTAGCCTTGTATCACTTCGTTTAAACAGCCTAAATTAGCTATTTTTGCAGTGTTGTGTGGTTTGTTAAGAGTGAAACAAGACTGAACCAATCTGTGTATCGCTTTAAATGAACTGAAGCATTATAATAATAACAGTATTAGTGTTAATATTGGATTGTAATTGTTATCAGTGGTGGCTTTGCAGATATTTCCCATTATTGCCAATGGTTTATTAACACTTCTGAAGTTCTTCTCACCATGTTGGAGAAGTTGTTGCATCACTAAACATTTATAGCTGCCCTTTTGGTAATATTAGATGCAGAGATATGAATTCACCCTTAGCTGCATAATTCTTAGAAAAAAATCCTCCTGTTTTATCTTTACACTACACAGGCATTGAAAAGTTTATCGTCAGAGAAGAGGTCATAATTTAGATAATGTGCTACTTAAAGGGACAGTTCACCATAAAATAAAAAACATCTCATATATAGTGGAACTAGACTCAGCTAATGGTGCTCAAAGCACCAAAAACAAATACATTCGAAAACTCAACAGCAATGTTTCTTTCCAGAAATCATGTTCTGGTTACTCCACAGACCTTGTGAGCAAATTCATATAGGAACTCCTTTAGTTTCTACGTATATGTGTATCCTTGTAACTTGTTCATGTCACTAACTGTGGGTTACCATCTGGTATAGGATGTATTGTTAATTAAATCTCCACTCTGGGGATTTATTGGCAGAATGTGGCAGAAACAGAGTAAAGTATAAACCTGAAACCACCTGAAAATAAGAATCGTTGTGTTTTTGTTACCTTAAAAACAGCTGTTTATATTGACAAATAGTGCAGGCCCTATCTATGACTGCCATGTAAAACCTCCATGTTTCTACAGTAGCCCAGTATGGACAAAATACACACTGGCTGTAGATATGGCTTTTCGCCTTTTTGCATGAGTTTCACCAAATCACTTCAGGCAGAAGTGTTGTTGCATTGCTCTCTATGGCTTGAAACACTACATCTTGTTGGACCTCTTGCCCACCCCAATCAATGGCAGGTGTTTTCCATTAGTGATAAATGATATCATATAGCTTGATAATCTTGATGTTATTGGTTTTGGCAAGAAGCAAAACATGCTTGAAATTTCAACCCATAAGCAGATTTTTTTCCCCTGAAATCTCATGAAGTGTTGTCAGGAATAGCAGCAATGTCAGTCTGTCTGTTCTTTGATGCTGAAGGTCCACAGGGAGATTTAAAAAGCAAAAGTGCCAGTAATTTAAAAGTTTGGAAGGACACTGCACTGAAACCCACAGATTTATTGCCAAGTT
Organism: Lutjanus campechanus; assembly: GCA_027495735.1. Classification (NCBI taxonomy): domain Eukaryota; kingdom Metazoa; phylum Chordata; class Actinopteri; order Lutjaniformes; family Lutjanidae; genus Lutjanus; species Lutjanus campechanus. The sequence continues at coordinate 7,118 of JAJHUR010128059.1, forward strand.
CATTCTTGCGTCTGTTTTTAAAGCTAAAGTATTCTGAACAAGATGCATACACGCCAGAGGGTCTGAGCATGACCTCATAGCATGAGATGAGAGGTATGCTCAGAGAAGTGGTGGCAACAGAGAGGCTAAATATAACCAGATGCATGGATTGAGGTCTGCTACATTGTTATTATCTCAGGGAAAGTTTGTGTATTCCTGCTTCTCTGCAATGACTGAAATGTGCTGCCCGGACTCTCACACCTGATGAGCAGCCTAAACAGTCCTAGAAATAATGTGCAAATGCCAAATCACTGGTTTGGGACCAAACTATGGAATGAGATTCTAGCTCCACACCCTTGTATCCATGGAGAGTGTCTGTCTCTAAGATGGCTGGGCGATTAGGCATATCTGTAAAGGCTAACGTGAAATGTGTTCTCAGCTCCGTGTTTCCCCTTTATAGTTTCTGTATCTCACACTACCCCCAGCTGCAAGTTAACCGATAAATCCAGAATTGTAATGAGGAAATTTCTCCCTTTTTTTTCCAGATCCATCTGAGGCGGAGGAGGAGGAGACGCAAGAGAAGCAGCCAACAGAAAAAACAAACACTCAGACAAAACCAGAGAAGAGGAAGAGAGAAAGAGAGAAAACAGTGAAGGCCAAGAAGAAGAAAAAGAGTGAACAGGTATTACAATATTATGGCCCTCAGAGGGTTTTTTTTTATAGTACATCTAATTAGAAAACGATTTTCTTCCAACACACTCATTGCCAGTATGTTATTCTGTTGGACTGAATAGATATCCAGAAATGCATCAAGTTAATAGCACAAAATCTGCCTGCAATTCTGCATGTCATGAATAGAAAAGTAGTAAAATCAACCAGTGTTAAATATAGGCCTGGACTATAAAGCAATTAAATTCAATTCAATTAAATGCATTAAATGCAAACCGCCATGAAAGCACATAATAAATACGCCCTGGTTCATAAACGGCCTATCACATCCCTCGATAATGGAGTGTGCTGAGAGTGATACATAAACAGCCAATCATATAACAAGTGTGTTCATTGACATGTGACACAACAACAGAAACAGTGAGGAGTGACAAAATGAGCGCAGATGGTGAGGAAACCGTTTTTTTGTTTTTGTTTTTTCAGTCAAATCCCTGTTGTCTTTAATAAAAATAGGTGATTAAAACTTAAGAGTCATTTCCAAGCAGAAATAACAAACATTTTCTGGTTCCAGCATTTCCACTGTGAGGATTTGCTGCTCTTTCCTGGTTGTAATTTGTAAATAGAATATTGTTGACATTTGGACTTCATTTGTATTTGATGTATTGGAAACATTAAATAGGCCAAACAATAAATTGATTAAATATCAATTGATAGCTGTGTTAATTTCGTCAAAGAAAATTTTGACTCTAAGCATTTGTTGACATCCTTTTATTTCATGGCTAAATTGTGATGACATTAATGAAAAAAATACTTACAACATAATGTTATAAGTAAATCTCTGTTCCTTATGACAAAGACAAGACCAAAGAGTTGACTTTGTTTGTGTTGATAACAGAAGTTAAATCACAGTAATCAGCCATCTTAAAGCACTAACAAATCTAGCTAGCTTAAGAAGTGTGTGCCTCATCTGTAATTTGCAATTTTGAAAAGACTTCTACAATTACACCATCCCACAGTGTCTGCCAAGGTAAATGTCAGTTATGCAAGTTGACTGATTCAATAACATGCATGTTAATTGCCTCTTTGGGACAAAATGTAATGTTAGTGTAGCTCAAAGCTCTGTGAGGATTCAGGGTATGTTAGCAATTAGCTTGTCCCGCTCCTTTAACATATAACAGACACTAATCAGCAGTATAAATCTGTATACTGCATTGTTCAGGCAGAGTTTAACTGAGTAAAACATGACACTGAATTCAGCAGAAAATCTCAGTAATATATTAAAGTCTGCTTTGTCAGATAATAAATCAGTGTTTGATAACCCATAATGATGCATCAATAATAACTTGATGACTAAACACGGTCAAGATGTATTTACTTCTCATTGGATTTTTTTTTATAACTAAAACACTGACTTAAATAATGACTAAAATGTTGGCTATTATTAAGACTAAAACATTGACTTAAAGTGTAAAACACTGACCAAAGTAAGACTGAAGCTCCACTGACTAAATCATGACTAAAACAAAAGGAAAAAAAAGACTAAAATGAAATAAAATTCTTCTCGAAATGAACACTGATTGAAATAAACATTAATTACTACCTCTTGACTGTAGATCTGTTGATGCAGTCATATCATTTTAATAGACTTTGAATAAAGTCTAATACAATACACATTATACAGACTTGAAAGTCTTATTTATGGTATAATGACTCTGCATTTTCCTCCTGAGGATTCATTTGAGTTCATAATTTTAAAATGCATTCTAAACACTGGTCAGTGTATATTATATACAAGTATTTTGCCTGAACTGTGTGTTGTGCTTGTATTGTTTTCACAGAAAGAGTGTATTATTCCTCAGAAGAAAGAGACTGGGGATGAGAAGTCAACTAAACTCAAAAAAAAGAGGAAGGTGAGTGTGGCGACACCTGCTGTTGCAAACAGTCACTGCTGGACTTTGTGAATTTTACTCTACATGACTTCATTTTGTTTACCAGAAGAAGAAGACGATTACGGACGTCTTGTCCTCTTCAGAGCCCAAACCGGGCTGTCCGGCAGACCTGCAGAACCTGGTCACGCAGTACTTCTCAGACAAGCGCTCTGTGATCGAGCAGGAGGAGCTCAAACTGCAGGGTGAGTCAGGTCGAGTTCCCTTCAACTCGGAAGTTCAGTCGATATTTGCTGATCTGTTGACTCACCGAGGTCACCGTCTGCCCTCTCACATCTTCCAGACTCCTGCTTCCTGTCCAGTAACGACTTGACACACACGCTCTCCTCGTATCTGAAACAGGGTGAGTACTTTGCTAACGTAAGATCTTCCATTTGCGGTTTACTTTTGAACGCACTTTTATTTCCTCTTTTTCCTGTTATTCCCAGTTTGTCCCAAGTGGGCCAAGATTCAGAAGCAGCACACAGAGAAAAGTTCTGTGGTTCTGCTCATCGTCTGTAGCTCTGCTCTCCGAACCATTGAGCTCATCAAGTAAGTGACACATCAGTGGCGTTGTTCTGAGTTTCCTATGTTGCAACTTTTTAATTATGTTTACGTGAGTGCTGTTTGTTCTGTTTTCCCCAGGCAGCTGACAACCTTCAAGGGTGATGCCAAAGCAATAAAACTTTTTGCAAAACATATCAAGGTACAGGAGATGACAGCTTATTATGATGCACGAGGTTTGTGCACAATGACTAGTTTTTGTCAACAGTTCTCCTTTTGTTTTGTCTTTTGTCTGTACAGATAGAGGAACAGGTGAAGCTGCTGCAAAAGGGCGTCACTCACATTGGAGTAGGAACACCTGGCAGGATTAACGCTCTTATTGAGAAAGGTCGGCAAGGACGCAACGTTCCTACTGTATATTTGATGTGATGATGATACTTTATGTACTTTCTTAAATTTCTATTTTGCATTTTGCAAAAATTTTGCATTTTTTTCACCCCCAAATCAAACACATATTTTTCTTCTTGCCTTTACATTTATTTATCCATCTAGATTGTTTTGGTGTGATTTGCAGAGGTTTGGAGATATCGACCGTAGAGATTTCTGCCTTCTCACCAGTTTAATGGAACTGGATGGCACATGACTCGTGGTGCTCAAAGCACCAAAATTTACATTTTAAAAATTGTAATGTGTCTTTCCAGAAATCATGACCCGGTTAATCAAGATAATGCACAGATGTTTCATGTTTGACTTTCTTTTTTACATAGAATCAACTGGAAACTATATGAAACTGTTCACAACAAGGTTTGTGGTTTATCTGCAGTAAGTGGGTCATGTTTTCTGGAAAGAGACACTGCTGTTCAGTCTTTCAAATGCATTTTTTTGACGCTTTAAGCACCGCAATCAGAGTGCCATTTAGTTCAGTTATATTTGAGAAGAGGCAGATATCTCTTCAGCTGACAGCTCCAAAACTTAGCAACTCACACCAAAACCATTCAGATGGCTAAAAAGCACTACAGGGGAGGCAGAGGAAATAATTGTATTTTTCATTTTGGGGTGACCTAATGACAAAAATCACAGAAGACCACATATATTGTCGTGGTCTGGGATTAAGCTCCTCCTAGTTTTAGGATTGACTGGTGTACAAAAGAGTTCTTCAGTCTGACCTCATTAAATCTTGGAACCCTGTATCTCCAGTTTGATGGCAACGGTCTGTATTCACTGTACAAGACATGGTTTGGATCAGAAACAATGTCGCTGGCCAGTGTTATGTTATTATGGTCGGCTGATTCATAAAGTTTCTCCAGAAGTTAACTCACAGTCTTCAAGGTCGAGCAGTTTTGACTTCAGACAACCTCTGGAACCATATAGCATTGCAGCACCGTTGAACACTGCTTCCCAACTTGGGGTCCCAACCCCGAAAAGGGGTCACCCAAGCTTCACTGGGGGGTCACAAGGTTTTCTTGATTTCAAGAGGTGGGGTTTACAACACGGTGGACAATGGCATCTTCCATCATGATGGCTGACAGTCATTGAGCCCTCTGCCTTCATAACATCGTGAATTAAAAGCCCACTGTATTTGAGGTAGTGTGTCTCCTCCTCTAATTGCTACTGTTCACTGCACTACGTCTCCATTTTCTTTTTAAACACAACAAAGTTACGGGTATGTGGTGCTGAGACGAGGACCATCGTCCATTGTGATGTTTCTCTTTGGACATCGATATATGCCAATTTGGTCGACATCATCCAACCCTATTTGTGGGTGTAAGAAAGCTTAAACAATAGATGTAGGCCTGTATTTCAGCATTTCATTCATTTCTGTGAAGAAAACAAAACAAAACAAAACCTTAAATATAAACTTAATCATAATCTCACAGGATGTATGATTGTTAAAAATTACAGAATGTACATAATACATAGAGAATTGAATAAAATGTTCCTTAAAATAGCAGGGAAACCTATCTGTGTAGTATTTACAGGAAATAATATATTCAAAATTCATCAGAAATACTTGCTTTTCCCAAACTTCCTGCAGTTTTTGCATTCCCTATTTGAGTTAATTTATTTTATTATCTTTTTGTTTTGTTTTGTTTTTTGGCAGGGACAGTGCACAGCTCCTTAGCTGTACCAGAGTTAGCTACATGCTAGTTTTCATATGTAGTCTGTAGTAATTGCACAGTCTATCAGTTGTTCTGTACTGTTTTTGTTATGCATTAAATATTATATGAAATCTAATATTTGAATAGGTCACTTAGTCAGGACTCATCAGTTTACTCAGTGATAGAAAAGGGGGCCCTTCAGGAGAATCTCTGCTGTAGAGCAGCTCACAGTCACAGAAGTGAAACACATAATAAGAGTTTGTCTGCTCTCCCCCCAAAAACCTAAGGCAGTGGAGAAAATCAATGCCTTTTGTCTTTTTACAGACAAATTCCATGTGGTCTTTCCATGATAAAGTGTTTGAGGTCTTATTATCCTGTTATTATTCTGTTTTTCGTCCAGAGGGTTTGAACTTGCGGGCGTTGAGGTATCTGGTTCTTGACTGGAACTGGAGGGACCAGAAGCTCCGAAGGATGGCGGACATTCCTGAGGTGAGCTACTGCCCCCTGCTGGGCTGAAAAGATAATTAGCTTGTTATGACTAATCACATTGCATGATTTCATCAAGTGTTTTAGTAGGGAGGGGGGTCCATAGCGAAAGTGAAAATAGAATATTGTAATTTTTAGCACATTTTTTGGAAGTTGAAACAACAAAGGAAGATGGATGGTTGGCTGTTTTGATTGATTATTATTTGTAGTTACCCTAGTTTGATCACTGATTAACTATGAAGACTTTATCTTCTTAAAACCTAAAAGAAACCTCACACACTGGGGGTCTATTGTGGTCTAATGAGTATCTGTTGTGGGGGTCTTGAAATGAAAAAGTGTGGGAACTCTTGAACTGTCAGACACAGAAACAAAAAAAAACAAAAAAACAAAGACACTTGTGTCCAGCGTGGTCCCAAGTAGTTAGATGACAAAGAAAACACAGATGCACAAGACATTCAATAAATAAAAATGAAACAACACAGTCCTGAAGTCCAAAAGCGCATCGCCACAATTTAAGAAACAACTCAGAACATCCAACGATGACTTCTGTAAGCCCCTTTTATATTTAAAAGCAAACAACTAAAAAAAAGAAAAAACATTCTACATTCTTCACTCGAGGCACTTTACATGAACACACACTGACCTCATATCATAGTTATACTGAGTATGAACCATTGTTATCTGAGAACACAAGTATTAAGGAGCAAACCCACTGATAATATTGTACATATGATGCAGCTTCTGTTGTTCTACTCTGAGCTTTACTGGCAGCAATCCAGCTCTTCTGAAATCACCACTACCAACATGACCTCAGGGGGATTCATTTAAAAAAATGTTAAGAATAATATCATTTTACATCACCTGCAGTTGTTTTTCCTAAGTTTACATTTCAAACCACTGTACCAAACAGAACATGCATAATCATAATT
>JAJHUR010128061.1:0-10166 GCA_027495735.1 Lutjanus campechanus
AGCCATGGTCACAGCCATAGATTCTAACTTGATTCAAACTTCAGTCAGATAAAGTATCAATGGGTCAGGCAGACGAGACTAAAATATTTAACTACCCGACTCCTCTAACCCTGCACTCTCTCTGTAATGGAGAAGTGGGGTGGCAGGTTAGTAAGGGGGATGCATTTGGTCATTTTGCTAAGAAGAAGAATGTCCCCCTTTATTTCCCCTCAGATCGTCTACTGCAAATACCAATTCCTCTCTATTGCATTGTTTCAAATGAAACACATAACTGCTCCAAAATTACCTTTTAAAGAAAAGAAAATGTTCCTCTAGCCTATTTAAATGGAGCAAGGAGAAATCTTACTTTAAAAGGCTTTATGTAGTCAACCACATTGGTTAAAGTGCTGACCACTTTTGACCTTCAACTCCTGCCCTCCGAAATAACTCTTTAAAACAGTCAAATAGAGAGAAATCCATTGAACAAGACACAATTAAAAAAACATACAAAAAAGCCTTAATAGACCAGAATTCAATGCAGTTGCAAGACATTGATTTCCAATTAATGATACAACTCTTACTTGTCTCCACAAGACACAAAACTGATATAATATACCTAATCAATGGTAGACAAGGCAAGACAGGCAGAGTCTCTACTTATATATACAAAAGGGTCTCTGATGTATATGCAGAATGTCACAGATTTAAGATGAATAAGATAAGAATAAGATCAATCAGGTGATAAATAGGGTCAATTTGCAATAAGAGTACCTAGAATCAGACTGCAGCCGAAGGAGTCGCCCCTGCTGCCCATAGAGAGGAGGCAGGTTTAAGGTACTTCCCCACTGAATTCACTTTTTGGACTTGGAAGCGCTGTCTACTAATTAATATACTGTCTATTATTCCAACATACAACCTGCCACATGAAGACCAAGGAGAATTACACACACACAGGCTCAGAAACAAATATAGGAGGCTCTCCCACTGATTGAAGACAGAGACAGACAGACACATGAGTAGGCTCAGTAACCTAATAGTAATACTGTAATAAGAATACACTATTACACCACCATTACATTTTTCCTCTCACGCACCCCTCAGTGGCAGCTGGTGTACCCCAAGGGGTGCACACACCCCACTTTTGGCAACCCTGAGTAAGACAAACCTGATGATGGTGCAGAAATACACATTTTCTATTTCCTGTCACTTGACAGGTAAAGCGATCGTGACTTTCTCAACCTGGAACTATCTATGTGCAAGTTTCTGTCTTTCGGGAGTGAAAGACAAACAGAGGAGCTGAGACACGGCAGTGAAAATGGAAACTGCGGCTGTCGAAAAGAAGAAGACGAAGAAGAAGGAGCTGCTGGGATGTGATATCCTGCTGACATGAGTGATTTACATGTGGGTCATGTTATGCATGATTTATGCAAAATTAACAGCTATTACGAGCTAGCGCCCTCGTCTTCGTGTATAACTCTGTACAGAACAACGCGTGTCCTCCTGGGACACACTGCGGCGTGTTTGTGTGTGTGTGTGTGAGAGAGAGAGAATAAGACAGAAGAGAAATAGTGACAGGAAGACAAAAAGGAGGAGACAGAGAACATTTCTGTTTGTGTGTCGTGATATATGAATGTGCATGGATGTGTGTGTATTTATCTGTGTTTATGTGTGTGTGGGTATATATTAGTGTGTGTGTGTGTGTGTGTGTGCGCGCGCGCATGTGTGTGTGTGTGTGGCCTGTCAGCCTGCAGCAGGGACTCAGATCGCGGAGGAGAGAGCTGCACTGACAGAGAACAGAGATGTAATTAACCCTACGGGATACCCACCCTCCCCCTCCTCACCCCCAACACACACACACACACACACACACACACTCCACACACTCCTGTATCTCTTCTGCCCCCCTCCATTTTCAAATTCCCTGTCTATCTCCTCTCCCATGTGCTCACTTCTTTTCTCCTCCTTCCTTCTCTTCTCTTTCTTTCTTCCCCCCCTCATTCACTCTCTTCTTTTCTCTTTCCAGGTTTACCCTCTTTTATGTCTCTCCTTCCCTCTCTTCCTTTTTTTCACTCTTCTTGTCTAACTTTGTCTATCCCGTCATTCTCTCTTTTGTTTCTGACTCTTTCCATCCTCATTTCCTCTTCCTTTCTTTCTTTTTGTGTTTTTCATATTATACATACACTTTTTTGCTCCTGGTAGAACCTTTTATAAAGTTTCCACCTGGAACCCTTTTAGAGGGTTAAACCTGAACCCCCAAGTTTATCATCTAGAACCCACCTGAAGGGTTCTAACAAGAGCCATTTTATACTCCAAGGTTTCATCTAGAATCCTCTTATGGGAGGTTCTGCAGAGAACCTACAACACTTTCAACAGAAACTTTTTATATTCCAAGGTTTCATCTAGAACCCACCAGGGGGTTGTACTGTGAACTCTTTTATGTCCCAGGATTTTCATCTAGAACCCACCAGTGGGTTCTACTAAGAACTCTTTTATATTCCAAGTGTTTCATCTAAAGCCCACCAGCAGGTTCTGCCAAGAACCATTTTATATAACTCTTTTATATTCTGAGGGTTTCATAGAGAACACACACAGGGGGTTCCACCAAGAACCATTTTATACTCCAGGGTTTCCATCTAGAACCCACTTGGGACAATTTCTTCCAAGAAGGGTTCTTTGGATGAAAAAGGTTCTTAATGGAACCCTTAGCCTTACAAATTACTCTCAACAAACCATTAAAAAAAGGGTTCTTCAGGAGGAAATGGTTCTGGGTAGGTCCCATTTAGAACCCTTATTTCATAGAGTGAAGTCTTTTACCAGCTCCTTTTTTCTGTTCACCATCTCTGTTTCTCTTCCTTTAGTTCTCCATCATCTCTCTTTTCCCTCTTTACCTAAATCTGTTTTTCTATCATTCTTCCCACACTGTTTTCCATCTTTTTCTATCTCTGCAGTCGTTTCTGTCTGAGTGTTGTCTTCCCAGCCTCCTTCTTCCTCCTCCTCCTCCTCCTCTGCCTCCTCCTCCTTTCTTTCGTTCCTTCTCTTCATCCTTACTGCCCTGCATCATTACCCTGAGGGATGATGTTAGGTATATCTTCTCTTCCTCTCTCTCATTGCATAATGACCCAGTGGTACAATAGACGGAGCTTCACAATAACAGCCTCTGTGTCCACACATATTACCCTTAATGTCTTTAATATCTTTTGTTCACTTTGACTTCTTTTTTTCCATCAGGCTGAGCTTTATTAAACATCTTTACAAGTACTATTTAACTAACCCTTATCAATTTATACACTTAGCATTTAAGTAAAGTACACACGTTGCACTGTATGATGAAATTTTCTACATATTCTATTATACATGAGCTGAAGTATTAAGATTCAGTGGGAAACACTGACTCTCTTGGAATAGATGAGCTATACTAGAAACTAAACCGAGTGCAGGTTCAATCCTGGGTGACTAGCAAAGCCTCACAGTGGACATGATTTTTAAGTCATATGTCTTAAGTCTAACTTCACCACACTTTTTTAAAAAATGACATGAGTTTAGATATAGGACTACACCCAGGAAATGGGTTTGAATTTCTGGGTTTGAATTTATAATATAATTTATAATTATTATTCATCATTTTTGATAATAACAATAATTTACTCTGATTTCTGTCCAGCTTCTCTAAATAATTGTGTTTTGTAAGACTGTTCAGGTTGGGCACATTGTGCATTACACAATAATAAAGATTCAGTCTTTTACTGCCCTGGAACATATCAGTAAAATGTTCACTGACAGCATACTTAAGGTTAAGGAAAGATCATGCTCTTGGTTTAAGACACAAATAGTCTGCAGTGTCTTGAAATTCAGTTCAAAGTGTTAACTAACATTTAACCAAAACCACAGACTTTCCCCTAACCTTAACCAAAGTGCATGTGTTGCCTAAAGCAAGCCACAGACGGGAGTCTGAATGTGAACACTGGACTGTGTTTTGTACACCATAGATTCCAGTGTGCTCTACAACTCCTGCTGTTTTGTTGCCCTTTAGTGTCTGTCTGACACAATTTCTTTAGATTACTTGTCTTTGCTGCGATTGACAAAAGTGAATCTTATCAGGTACCGTCACAATTTCCAAGCAGTTTGGAGGTTTTTAGTTGACTAAAGGATCATAAATAACCCAGTGAAATCCCAGAACCAACTGGGATTTCAACTGGGATTTCTAGCTGAAAACTGGTGACTGTTCTGTCTGAATGTCAACCACCAAAAAATGCGGTTACAACTAGAGATGTACCTGATTAGTCGACTATATGATTAAAGGTTGCCACCCTCACTAGTCAGCACCAGAAATAATATGTATCAATATTTTATTCATGAAAATGTCAGTTAATTGTTGCCTCTAAGGTGTTTTGCAGCCGCCCGCCACTAGTTGGGGCTGTGGTCCTGTCAGATGGCCCCTCTTGCTCAGCGCATATGCCCTGATGGCCTACCCAACCCCGGATGTTTTTATCAGCAAAGTCAGACAGATGACAGGTGAATGTAGACTGGGTCAGAATAAACTGATCACTTGACAGGATCAATGTGTGCCCACATTCAGCACAGACATGGACATTAACCTGCAAGCAGAACAGCTGCTGCTTATGTTAGCCACACTGCATAGCAGGCTGGCAGCTAATGTCAGTCACGGGTAAGCGATGCTGTTAAGTTTTTCATGAGTTGTTGTCTTGTTTTGTAGGTTAATTTGTAATGTTCATATTGCACAGTGCAAAGTGTCACATTTCACCAGCATTTAAAATGGCTCTTAATATACACAGTATTTTTTCAGACTGTTTAACCTGATCAAAAGTTGTGTTCAAATTTCAAAGTTGTGTTTTTTTACTGTTAGACTAGTCAGCTAGTAAAAATTAAATTTTGTGTTTAATCAACAGGGAAATTAGTCACCAGAAATATCCCCAGTTGTTATGTTATCTATGTTATGTGTCACATAATATAATTTTTTTAATCATTTTGATAATTTGTTCAGTAGGTTAAAAGAGAGACAATACTGATGAATGTGAAAGCATTTCTCCAAAGTCATATTTCACTGGTAGGTAATATGGTCTAAATGAAGATGTAATTTAAATGCACTTAATGTTTAATATTAAATGTCATAAATATGATATAGGCTGTGTTCTGCCAACAAGCTTCCAGGACATCGTAATGAGAGAAGTTCTTTATGGAAAATAAAGAAATTGCCCTTCTTGCTGTGATCTAATTTGGTGTTCAAGTACTGGTTAAAGCTTTGACTACTCCAGGATATATGCAACAGGACATATATGTATTAAGAGCAGCAACAAAGATAAGATGAGTCAGTTTAACACGGGACTTCCACACAGGTAACTTGGATGTAGTTTTTTAGTGAAGGTCCAAAATGACGATGACTATTTATTTGCAATACTGTAGGTTGAAAAATGTCACTGTTGCAAATCCCAACATTCAATCAACGTCTTGACATAGTCAGAGAGAAAACTTGGAGCAATTTCTGAATGTCTTTTTGACCAGTGACCATGATCATTTTTAAACATCTTTATAATAGAAAAATGCTTACTAGAAAGAATGAAAGACTTAGCAAACTGGTATTCAGGGCAATAATTAGAACACTGATCACTCAAATCCTACCTCTCTTGCATTGCTATTGTTAGAATCTGAAAATGAAAAGGAAAGAACCCTGAAAATGTCTTTGTAACACACTAAAAAGTCAGTAGATGTTTTAATTTCTTGTACTTCACAGTGGTAAGTCTTGTCATCTTATCAGACATGGTCACAGTATTCAGTGAAGAATGAACCCACTGTATCCAAAGAACAGGAGACCTCCAATGTGGCCACCAGAGGCCAAATACAATCTCCTGCAAGCAAATCATTCCTGTGTAGAAATGAAAGGACAGTTTGTGAGGTTTGTAACTCTAAACTGAAGTCCTCCACACCCCGAAGCCTTCATCCTCCTAACCCCCGCCCCCAAAAAGTGCCACGCTGACCCTCTCTGTGTATTCATGTCCCAGCTCTGCCTCGGGGCTACAGCTCGCTCCCATTTCAACCGCCGCACACCACTCTCAGGCAGCAGAGAGCACGCTGTGTCTCAGTGTGTGTATGTGTGTGTGAGTATTGTCCGTGTTTACACGCATGCCTGCATACATATCTGTCATTGTTGTGTTGTGTATGCCGTGTGCATATATTTGCCATTTCTGAAAAGGCAGCAAAGGGCAACGTGTGGAGAGGAGAGTAAAAAAAAAGGTGTTTGCATGAGAGAAAGAAAAGAGAGTGAAAAGTGTGTGCGTGAGAGGGAGAAAAAGAGAACCACACAAAGAAAGAAGAGAAAGTGAAGCAAAGTGAAGATGGAGAGACACAGAAAGACCAGCAGAAAAAAAATAAAGTCTCCTCTGTTGGTGAGTTTCACTTGAAGTATTTTTGTGACATTTCCTGGCTTAGTATTGTGCTCAGAAAGTTGAATGGAAATAGGAAGGTTCATTAAAATCATCCTTTTACAAATCCTCAGCACTGCAGAAAAAAGTTTTGACACTTCTGAAAGTGGAAAATGTTTTTGTTGATGAGGCATTTTCTGAATAATTACTGGCTCAGGTTCTGTCTCATTGCACAAGTGGTTGGAAGCAGCTTTAAACTTTTTGAACTTAAACCTGCAGTGCAGATAAATGATAAATTCATTACATTCAAGCACTTGTCAAACATTGTGGAAAAAAATGGAGGCTTCCAAGGAAAGTTTCTGATTAGTAGTGTTGTGATATACTAGTATTGATGACGACTGTGATATTCAAAAAAAAAAATACTGACATCCTGTTACAAATATGATATAATTATGTAAAAATTCAGTATCTCTTAAAAAACTGTATGCTCTTAAATCATCTCTGTTTCTTGAGTTTCTTTTCATTCTCGCTTTGTCTCCCTCCCCAAACACTCACACATACACACACACACACACACACACACACACACACACACCTTTTCACTCTTGATTAAGTGTAATTAAGTTTCACTTTTGTGCGTGTTTGTGGAATTTCATGTAAAAAAAAAAAAAAAGAACGTGATCAGTAGCGAGAACAAAAACAGATAACCTCTGGTGAAGCAACTTGCAGTTGGGTAGAAACAGATTTAGGCCACTTTCCAGCAGAACTGCACTGTGTATATAATTCAGCACCTCCATTCATTTAAATTGGGACGACTGTCTTGAATGTAGCAGGGGTGCAAGGGCATGAGCAAGAGGAATGCAGCAAGGCATATTACTGGCCATACTGTACATGCAAGTGAACTTTACTGGGAAATAACACTGTAACCTGAACACAGTATTTCTACGTTTGACTGTTCTGAATACTACCCGTTTCAACAAATTTGCAAAAATCAAGCTGCCATTTGCAGCATGAGATAAATTTTTCCTCCATTTTGACATGTTTCATTAATCAAAACAATCATACAGTACCTGTGACCCAGGCATGAGCATGCAAAAGCCTTTTTGGACCCTCAATTTATGAGTCACAATCATTGAAATGTGAAGCTGCCAAAATTCAGTGCTCGCAAATCGCTTTTGTGCCTGGGGATCTGAAACAGTGTTCTTCTATTGATGCACGTCCTTGACTTGTTTTTAACACAGCGCTGACGCTGACTTATAGATGAGAGAAAACGCAAGCTGGGAAAAGTGTTGCATGAAAGAATGTCATCATATGACGGCAAAGAAAGGACAGATTAATAATAGATACAGAATGAGAGACACAATAGATGTGCATGCAAACAATGTTTCATGCATCACCGCATCTTATTAGATTTGTTGATTAATTGGTGTTCGCTATTTAAATGTTTCTGCTGTATTTGTTTTCCTTAAAGCAATGCATTAATGGTCCATTACGGTCTGCAGTGGGGTACACAGCAGAGGACACAACACACACAAAGTTACCAGAGAAAAGTAATCTGAGTTCTGTGTCACATTACAAAGCCATGTGTCCCTCCAGTCATTTACAAACAAAGGTCAGAATACAGCGACCTGCTTGTTTCTGATTGGCCGTGAGGGACGACTGCATCATTCCTGTGGGACGATATGTTTACGGCTGCCTTGTTTATTCAAATGTTTTTGGAAATATCATTCATGTAACATTGATGCGCCCGCAGCGCACAGCATGAAACTGACAGAGACGAACACGAGAGCAGACAGAGAGACAGAGGAGGACTGAGTGAGACAGACACAGAGGGACAGACACAGGGATCATAACTTTGTCACTGTGTGTCCCGCCTCGCTCTGTGTTTGCTGTAAACAGAAGCTCAGTGATTTCCCAGTGTCCCCCTCGCCACCAAACGCTGCTTTTATTTCCCCTCACAAACACTTCCAGCGGAACAGAGGAGCAGCGTGACGTCGACCGCCGAGGAGATGCTGAGCAAACCCAGCAGTTATTGGAAATCACACACACACACACACACACACACACACACACACACACACACACACACACACACACACACACACAACACATACTGTGCAGCACAAACACATGTAAATACATTTAACGAGTGACATTAATGGGACAAAGTTTAAGGACCACATGTGAGTGTAGAGCTGTTATGTCTGTCTACCTCTTTTTATTAATTTCATTTTCTTTTTTATTTCAGTGGCTTGACATATAAGATACATTTCTACAACCAAAACATGCAGATAGTAGCATAAACATATAATGCAATTATCTGTTATTATATGTATCTGCTGATATCTGGAAACACAGCCTAACACATGGGTGATCAGATGATCAGTGTGGTTTTAAATACGCCAACAGTTTATTTGGAAATCACTAGTCTGACATCACAAGACTAATTCAAATTAGCCTTGCAGAAATGTGAATTAGTCAAGGAACTCAGAGTTCATTTTTGATTTCCAGTGGGTGCACCCAAAATGCCTCTGAACACAATTGGATAGACCTACAACCAATCAGATGTGACGTAGCTCTCAGTGACACATGCTTGTTGGGGCGTCGCTTGGTCCTCTCTCAAATTAAAACGGTAACACTAAAATGTGTTTCTGAAAATATATGAGGCATGAAATAGGAAACACAGTAGCAGAATCTTGATTCATATTTGAGCAGCACTGTCTAGTTTGCTCCTCTCAGTGTTGTTTCAAACCCGCCCCATATTAAATAGACGGTTGTGATTGGCCTAGTATGAGCTAGGACTGGTTGAAATATGTCTGAACAGGAGGGTGGCCAGAGATATATCTGCCAGAGCAAAACATGAGCTTGCAGATTCACCTGGTTCTCACTTTATTTTGGGTCAAAAAAGGTATGTTTCTACAGGAAAACTGTCAACACAATGATAGTAAATATGTGTAAATGTGTGAAACCAATTTGAGTCATTTTAATGTAAAGTGATTTGAGGCAAGAGATTTCTGTGGTGCTAAAAACAGAGTCAGTGGCCTACCACACCTGAATAAATGTCAATGATAATGGGAAAACAAAATTCCTTAATGATATTGATGTACTGTAGAAACTATTCAATGTGTATTGTTCAATATTGATGAGGGCTCACCTGAAAGTATCAGGAACAATACAAATCTGGTGTTTCACCAAATTCTGTGACCCATCAGATTCTGTGCCCTGAACAGGACTTTTAGGATTAGGGTTAGGTGTTGGGGGGTCCTACCAAAGACTATAGTGTTTGGGTCACAAAATAAGATGAGTCACAGAATTTGGTGTGATACTAGCATATTGGATCAGTGTATTTCTACAAAGTTTGGGTTTACCTTCATTTTCTCTTCTGTATAAGCGTAGTTAACCTGAGGGTTTGTTTACAACCTGTATGAAAAAAAAATCTAAAATCCAAATATATTGTGTGCCCTGTACCGTACTTCTGTTGTAACTTGTTAACATGTTGATCTAATCTGATTTTACAAATACATGTATGTATCTATGAAGACCCAGATGTCATTGGCACATGTGGCACATTTCCTCACCAGTTAATTTTGAGATGTTTCACTAATCAAAACAAATGCTATACTTGAGTCATATGAGCATGCAAAAGACGTGTATGTAGGGTTGACACCGATTGGTTGCTCAAAATGCTCGTCTGACCAAATAGTCACTGGTCAGACGATTGCTTGTGTTACTTATAACTGAGTTTTGGATGACAGGGCGTGTGTGCATGTTTCTCCTCCAGCTGGTAACTATTCAAGCTCAATGATGGAT